>JBBBDQ010000519.1:2747500-2857500 GCA_037127315.1 Ascarosepion bandense
ATTTACTTAAAAAGTCAAATACTGTTAAGATGTTGGTAAATTTTCCCACACTCTTGAGGGGAGATGTTGGAGAGAAACTCCTATAAATATTTGAACTTGCGATGATTGTTCACTTTTTCATTTTCATAGTTATTTCACCCTAAAGAAAGTGGGACCCCCACTACTGGGTAAGGCGCTACAGAGAGAGAAAAAACTGGGTGTTAAGGAAAAGATAAAAGATGTACGGAATTCTAGAATTTACAAACTGGCAATTGTAATTATCATGGAAACGAGTAAACAGGCGTGAAATGCGATGAAATTATACTTGGAGTAGAATTGTTGGTTATATTTCAACGGAAAACGGGTGGGATGTACTTGGCAACATAGTCAGTCAGTTAAGTGCCATAAGTGATAAACGCTTCGGACATTACTTTCTGTGGTAGACAGAAAAAATGTACTGCTATTTAGCCCATAGCTTATTGGAGAATAAATAGATTAATACTTTTAAAAAAGTACTAGTGTTATATATCCATAAATAACAAACACGTCTGTATATAAAAATATATCAAGTCCTATTTTTATTAATGAACGATGGACCGTGTGGCCTAGTGAACAGAGAGTGAAATCGCGCTTCCAAGGGTTGACGGGGTGACGGGGGAGTGTCGTCGTATCTGTTGTGTCTCTCTCTCTCTGCCCAGACTCGTCTGTCTGACTGGCGAATCCGTGTTTTCGCAGTCTTTATATATCTTCCAAAACCGGGACTTGTTTCTTCCGGCTTTGCCTTGATCACGCGACGCCCACGCGACGCCTACGTAATTCTCAGAGACACCTGTTCTGTCTGCCTCTTGTAGCCATTTCCGCTACTGCCGGAAATAAGGTCAAACAAACATCCGTTCCTTTCAACGACCGGAAAACACCCCCGCTTCCTCACTTCCTCGGGTGGGCCTAGATGGTTATATTACACTATCCCGTAATTGAATGCAATATATTCAACAAGAATTCAAACTCGGCTCATCGATTTCTCGTTATGAACCAGTACCCACTGTACCACAATGCACAACCCATGTGGTAGCGCTCCAAAATTCGTGTGATCGGGGAATAAAGAGGAAAATTTAATTTGTTGAAGAGCATAATTTAAAAAAAAAAAAGACTTATAGCGTTTTTCAGACACTAACATATTTTTTTCAAAGAATAGAGAATCTATCTTGAATTTTCAGGGGTTATTTTCATTTACCATTATTAAAACTGCATGAAATGTGAAGAAAATGAAAATAAAAAAATTAGTAATAAAAAATTAGCATAACTGAATATTTGCATAATTATTGCTAATTTATGTGCATAAATAGGAAAATGATTTATCTTATTCTAATCCAAAATCTTAATATATTATGCAGTATTTTTGGCAAAATTACTATCACTGGTAGCAAAATGTATGAAAACGAAACAATATATATAAGAAAATACACTGAACATAACACAATTCTTACACGAGGAAGAAATTTCGCCAAGAATATCTTTCTGCTTATTACATTGGGGCTGAGTTTACCATTAACAACAAAGAATATTATATGAACTGTTTCCCGACACCGCTTTTCCCCCAAAACTGCGAAATATTACCAAATAAACTTTCCAACACAGACTATTTTTAGGCTGAGAAGTTTCCATTAAGGTTTCACGAAATTCTTACGTTCCATAACGCTAAATATTTGGCAATCCTGACTTGTTCTCCAGAATTGTTTTAGTATTTGTTCTTTTAGTTTATTTCCATAAGGCGAACTAATTTTACATTCTTAAAGGTCACCTTCTTCAAATAAAAACAAACGAAAATAAGTTTGTCCGATCGACCAGAAGGGAGAACGCTCACATTATCACCTCCACTGTAGGCACTCACGTAGGTGTGTGTGTGTGTATCTGTGTGTGTGTGTGTGTGTGTGTGTGAGAGAGAGAGAGAGAGAGAGAGAGAGAGAGAGAGAGAGAGAGAGAGAGAGAGAGAGATAGAGAGAGAGTTATAAAATTTAAATTTCAGGGATTATTTTTACATTAGATCTCATAAAAAGCAAACATGTCCAATCTGCATCTAATTCTCTTGATGCAGATTTGGAAATTCTTTGAGATCACAAACTTCAACTGACTTCAGAACATACTCATATTTCGGTTGTAAATTGTTAGGATTTAGATATTCCCCCCCAAAATGTAGAAATTGAGAAACGTTATTTCCATTGTGTCAGTATCTTTAGTCTTATAGCTTATATTTTGAAAATAATAATCTCATAGATTTTTGCTTACATCACTTTTAAATAATAAAAGCGTTGTTCTCATTCATATGAAGTGCTTCTAGAATTTTTTCAATTAATCTTTTTTGGACATGTTAATTAAAATTCGGATTCTTAAGGGCAACATTTGCCCATTGATGATTAAACTGTTTGTTAAGATGGAATCTCATTTCATTTTGATGAGTCAATCTTCAAATGAAAGTTGTGTTTGGCGATTTAATCTCATTCAAACAGAGAGAGAAAAAAAACTATAGACAGACAGATTGTGCCTCGGAAATAAATATATATATATATATATATATATATATATATATATATAGTGTTAAGTAGACGAGTAATACTGACACGAATCTCTCTATGCGTTTTCTAAGCGAATGGGGCGAATGGGTGTATGCTACTTCTCGTAATTTCCTCTTTGAGATTACAGAATAATTATCTTTATATAAAAAATATCATGATAACTTGAAAATTTTGAAATGAGTTTAGTTTGGAAATTTTCAAATTTGTTTGCAATATCGCTAAAGTTACTAGAAATATGGACGGTCGGTTATATGAACCAGGAATGTGCGTTTTTTTTTCCGGTCGGTCGCAATCCTTGCAAGAATTAGATCAGACGAAATATTAGGTATTATATTATAACATGGATGGAGATACCCAACAATTTCCATCTCTGGCAGAGTTCAAATACATTTACGAGGACTAATAGGTGACAAATTTTGTCCATCATAATATCCCTTTACACACAGACGAACATTCGATTGTTTCTCACGATGCTATTATAATTTTCATCGCAGATGTTTCGCAGCAAGGAAAAAAGATACAACATTCCCATGGTTGACTACTTCATATTCACATTTTCTGTTGCAAAGAGCAAGTTCTACTCAGACAAATTATTTCCTAGAACTTGCAATTTACAGAACACATTACCGGAAAGACCCTACCTTGATCATATAAATACTCACTGATTGTAGTCTAGCTTCAAACGTTAGCTATCGTGCATATGGTCATATTTTGGACTACTTTTACACCATTACGATCCTTCTTTCAGAAACAATCTCACTTGAGATGTTCTAGAGACATTTTATTTGAAACATAGTGTACCTTTTTTAAAAGATCCGTCATAGGATTGTCATTTATAAACTACATTTCATTTTTATACTTTTATACATAAAATGCTGGTTCCAACTTTGATCATCTTGGAAATGAGTTTAAATTATAAATTTTGATTTATTGATTTATTTATTTTAGAAGATTTTACCTTGAACGGCAGAATTATTTGACAGGTACATCCGATCGAAGTAATATAATAAAAATTGACAATCTTCTTTAAAAATAATGACCAAGTATGTGGTTTACAGAAATATCCGACCGCAGATTAAAGTCAACAAAGGCAAAGATGGTTGAGAGTTTTGCAGGTCATATTAGATCAAAAGAAAGGGCAACGAGAAAAGTGTCCACAAACTTGAAAAATAATGGACCACTGAGTGTGCTTGACAGATACATCGGGCCGTAGATAGTATCAACAAACCAACAACACGAAGAGTAAAAATACGTGTGAGATTTTAGAATATATGAAGTATAAAATGTTTGGCTGCAGACATAGTTTGGCTAACGAATCGCGACAGCTCTTTCTTGTGCCTGAACTCCCTCTGACGGTTCTACTGCTCTATACAAGCGCACAACCGAAGAATAAAAATACAGGATTATATTTATATTTTCGTGTTCCTCGTTGTTCGTCCAGATCCAGCGAAAATATATAACACTTTCTGTTTTAAGGCTTATAAAATCTTTGCTGGTTTCTTAAAGCCAGAAAGTATTGTTACAACTTGTTGGGAAAAATAATGATTGCTGATGCATGTTCTACGAAGGAACCAAAAATAGAAATGAAAGAGTTGATTCCATACCATTCTTAATGATATGAAATCTATAATTGCATATAATAAACACAAGTAGAATTTGATCATGGCTATCCCATTTCAAATTCGAGTCTTACTTAAATTCTACGTCCATTCAAACTCACAGCATCTGGTAATTCCACTCAGTCAACCACAGAGATGCTGTTCAAGCTTGACATTGCTTAACTTCGGCATTGATGAGAGAACAGGTGTTTTAACGTGATATAATCGTAAGAACTTAATTCAGAAGGAGTAATATTGTAAAAATATGTTTTCTATACTGAAGTTAAAAGTACGTCGGAACTATAAGTGTTTAAATAAAAATAATACATATTGACTGGAACAGGCTCTAATTTATTATTGCATTAATTTAGCAAAGGCTATTTTTATACTACATTCTTTACCTTTCAATTTTTAATGCACATATAACGTCTGTCACAAACTAGTTCGCCCAAACGTATCAAGTTGGAATGCACTTACAATGTATTTGCCTCTAATGTTAGACAAAAGTGTGTTTAGTACATATACAAGTAGCTACAATAAGGTTCTTGTTGGTTCATGTTTGTTCTTGTCGGCGTTAAATCACATTTTAATATATATATATATATATATATATATATATATATATATGCACACACACTCACACATCAACAAATTTATAATAAGTAAGTAAAATACCTCACAAATGCTTGTGTATGCATATGTGTGTGTACATATATACACGTTATTGACATTTTTTCGAGCATATTTATTTATTTGGATGTAAGAAGATTGATGCTTAATTCACTTACACAATCAGAACTGAACTAAAGAAAATCGGTTAAACCCTAGATCTAATGTTATATATATATATATATATATATATATATATATATATATATATATGCATGTATGTATGTATGTATAATAAAAAGGAAAATTATCAACCTCACTGAGTAAATATTTATATAAAGTCCGTGATGAACTCTAAGAAATAAGCTAATGTGTTTTATTCATTTTTTTTCTCACTCAACCGCTCAACTAACAAAAAAAAGTAATTACCCACATATATGATTAAGCACAGATTCAAGTACGGAAGATCTGTAAATATTAGATGAATTTTTGCATTCAAAGCAGACATTGCTTGTACCTGCTTCCAAACCTGGAAAAACCGAATAAACACAGTTTAAATTAAACCTATATTTTGCCAACCAATTTCTCCCCTCTATTTCTTATTTCCTGACCCCGAACAATTTTATTCCTTTCTTTTTTGATGTCTGAATTTTCAATTCTGAATCTATTTCTGTGCGTAATGTAATGCCGAAGAGGTTATTTGATATTCATGCTGAAGGTAATTTATTTTATAACTTGTATTAGAAAAAGCGTACTAAAATTAGGTGGTTTATGCTTTTCTTTTTGCAAATATAAATGTAAAATTAGTTGTGCGCATGTCAAAAACTCATTATTTGTTTATAAATGTCATGAAAATTCTCAGCATCTAATCGAGACTATTTAAATACTAAATGTTTCATTGAATCAAATGTTATTATCAGTTACTTTGCAATGTAAAAATTTACGTTTGACTAATAGTATTTCAAAATGGATGTACGTGTTACGTAATTTTATCGGCGCGAAAACGATATTTGTATGCGTCCAAATCGGAACTGAGGACGATGACTTTGTTTTTGCAAATATTATCTCGGGGAGTTAAGAACAAATCTCTTTTTTCCTGCATCTGCGGAGGGGTTAACAGTAGAAGAGACTGATATTTTTAGCGACCAGACTTGGAGAAAAACAACCATCATTCTAAATCTATTTGTCCTGCGGTTAGCAACTTCACCGTCACTCCACACAGACACACGCGCGCGCGCGCACACACACACACACACACACACACACACACACACACACACACACACACAAACCATGTTACAACATAATCTACGATACGGATTATGTTGCCCAATACTTTATTGAGAATCTACTGTAGTGACTTCCGTAAATAATATTAGTTTGAATGTACTCACTGATATTCTAATTTAATACGAATATATATATATTCATGCTAGTTTCCTATCTGTCTCTTGTCGCCCTTAATATTTTCCTCTGGTTTCCCGTGTCTCATTTCCTTTTATCCATTTACTTAATATGAGACTCTGTAGACCCTCCTTACTCATTACGTATCACAGGAATCTCGGCTGTATTTTCCTGATAATACTTATGAGTTTTTTCCTTGTTTGCATCTTTTTCTAAACTTCATAATTTCTCGCGTGTTCGGTCCATGATATCCTCAGCATCCTTCTCTAGAACCATATTTCTGCTGCCTCAAACCTTTTGCTAATCCTTGAGGTAACCGTTTAACATTAACTGCTATACAGAAAGACAGATATCATATAGCACTCCAAGACTCGTTGTTTCCAATGAGATTTTCCTATCTCTTAGTACTCTGCTTAGCGTTTTAATTAATATTGTCAAAATAAATCAACATACGTTTTGACCCGCATGATAGCAATCGTGTCATTTTTCTCACCTGACCATGAAAATTCATCCTATAAAAGACATGACGAAGATTTTTAATTTAAAACATAGTTTGTACGGATAGAACGGGAAGATAACGAATAAACATAGACTTGATCAGGTTAAAATTATAGAGATCGAGAAAACAACCTCCTGCAGTCGGTTCGATACAGGATGATTTTGTGGAAAGAACATATTCGAATGGAAATTACGTCTGACCGATAAAGTACGGAGGGAATACAAACTGCGTCGAGAGGTTATATGCAAGTTATGAATTGTTAAAAAGATTTGCGTTTTTAATGTTAAAAGTCCTATTATGAAGTTGTTTGGATTCTTCTCAATACTATTAACTTAGATATATAGTAATAGAGAAAACTATTGTTTTTGGTTGGAAAAAGTTTTACTAAGTGAACAAAACAGACTGTCAGTAGTTTATTTGTAAGTTTTTATTTTGATACTTTTAGATTATTATACATTGTAAAAGAATTGTAAAAATAATTTTAGCAAAAAATAAGAAGAATTTCCGAAAATTTATTGCACAAATGCTCCTTTCTTTTCCTTAACAATTATCAGCCTATTGTCAACATCTGATTCTAGATTTGCAATTTTAGCGGCTGGTAAATAGTTTGCAGCAAATTTAACTGCCTCCCAGAGGTCACACTTGATGTTGAATTGTCATTCATTAGAATAAAAATCTCTCTTGAGGAGCTCCACATGTTCTCAATGGGATTCAAGTTACAGATATTTAAAGGCCAGTCCATCAGAGAATCTTCAACAAATCCCCTTTCTTTCAACCAGGATTTAGTAAACATTGATGCATGAATAGGTACGTTGTCTTGTCAAAAGATCATAGACCTACGCTTGGCTAAAGACTGGTTAACAAGACATTTAAAGAAATATCGCTCTTGAATAATCACAGTAAATTTTGGAAGTAATTTAAATATATCTTTCAATTTAAATAGACCCACGAGCTCATTACCAATAATCCCAGCCCATATAATGATCCAACGCAGCTTTATTGACGTTTAAAAATTTTCTTGAGTTATGTTGCTTGCAAACCCATCGGGCCCATCGAGGATGACCCTTGATTCGTCTGTAAGAAGCACTTTACTGAAATCAGTTTTCATGTAATTTTGCTCACTGCAATCTTTTTTCCTTATGTTTTTTTGTAAAAATTGGTTTCTTTATTTGAATTTTTACACCAGCAAACTTCCTTAATGTTTTACACCTTGTTTCTGTTAACACCATAGGAGCTCCAGCGGCCTCAAATATGAACGCACTTGACGCATTTGGGTTTCTTTTTAATTCTCTTCTGATATGTGATAGATCTCGCTTTGTTAAATTCCTGAATTCAGCCTGAGACTTTATTCCTTGGTTGAATTTCCATTTGACATATTTTCTTGATTGTTCGATGATCCCTTTTCAAATAAGTAGAAATTTGAAGCGAAGTCTATCCTTTGCTGATTTCTCTGATTAAATAGTTCTTTTCATTCATTGTTAGTTCTTTTTTACGAGCCATAATACTAAATTCTAGTTCTTGCAAATGATCTCTTGACACTGCATAATTAGTGAACAAAAATATCAATCTGAAATTGTAAAATTGGTACTTAATTGCTTTAATGCTTACTTGCTATACATAATAGTAAAAGTTATTTCATTGGATGACACATATCTATGAATTTTATATCAAATACTTGACAATAACTCTCTTGCATATAATGCCTAGACGCAGTTAAATTGATTTGCTACAATGTAAGAGGCATGCGTATCCTTGCCGTGAACTGGCGGGACTAAAGAATTTATTTCTTCAGAGCACTTTAATACTTTAAAATTAATCAACTACACTAAAAAGGATAATAAAGGCTATGATTTTAGATTATAAAATACAGTAGAATTGACATGTGCTTCCACCTTGAAAAATGTAGCTATTAACTTATCTTAATAATTTTATACTGTAATACAAGAAATCAGAGAGATTGCTTTGTACATACCTGCATTAAATTTATTAGAAAAAAATTATCATTTTCAGGAAGTACATCTGTTGAATAGAATTGATATTGAATGATGTTCCAGGTCACATGTTATATAATGTGACATGTAAAGGTTCAGCAATTTCAAGAATAATTGTTTCCCCAATTAAGGGGTTGTGCGTTGTGGTGCATTGGATAGCGGCTCGGAACGAGGAATCCGGGAGCTGAGTTCAAATTCCAGCTCAATTCATTGCATTCACTTACGCGCAAATACCCTTGGGAAAGGTATTAATCCGTCTATTCCTTCCATTTATGGGTTAATAACAGGACAGAATGGGTCCTATAGCCTTGGTCGCCAACCAGTCTACGACAGAAAGAAATGGCAACCTACTGCGGGATAATCTTCCTGCCCAGTCAGTCATGTCTCATTCGAGACATGATCGCCCAAGCGTGTATCACGTATGGCACTTAACTGACTGACTTAAAACGAGATTCTTCATTGCTTAGGGAGATGATTCTAAAAGTATACAAACTAAATTACAAGACAAAGGAAACCAGTTTAATTAACTACTTCTGCTTTAAGTATAGTTGCCAAATCTATGTTCAACATCCTGAAACTCTCTGTCTCTCTCTTTCTCCCTTTGTGTTTGTGTGTGGGAAATTGTAAGCGCGGTCGAGTTGTTAGAACGTTCGATTTACGTCTATGAAGCCCGTGTTCGAATCTGACCAAAGGTGACTTCTTGAAGTAATAAGCCTGGAGGAGTTGATCCCAATGCCTGAAATCATACCACAGGTTAAGCAATGGCTTGTGATGGAAATTGTGTTAAAGGTTCTCTTTGTGGGACCATCATTGATTATGCTAGCAAAAATACACAAGTCATCGTGACTGAGGATTTAAGCGTTTGATCAGACTGTTGATCATGCCATATAACGCGGTCGTTACAAGAAATTGTAACTAAGGTCCGATCAGAATAATTTTAGTACAAAATACAGGCGGGCTCTGTGGACATTGAACTGAAAGATATGTATGGGTATTAGATACCCGCACTAGAATATAGGTATCCTCGAATACGTTTGGTCAGCCATTATATATATAGTCATCCGCCAACAGATCTGTTTCGCTGTATCACATTTCGGTTAATTATCCGATTTTACCCAGGATTGAAACCCGACCGTATTCTCGTCAGTCGGTGATTCTAACTCTGAGCTATGGGCGCTCGGTAGAAGGAGGCAGAAATTGTATATTCCTACACCTTTGTAATATGAATTTATCTATTTCGTTTTGTATGTCTTTGTAGACAGATTTTTTTTTTAAATACATTAAGTACAAATGATAATAATTCTGCTTATTTAATTTGTACCAAATATTCCTTTTACATTTTCATGATAATTACTTCCACTTTATGCTCTTGACTATCTACTGCCCTATGATTCTTGTATGGAGCAACATTTATCTTTTCTTACCAACACCCCATTTTGCACCGTTCCGTAAGGCGATTTCAAGTGATTTATCGAATGGTTCTCAATGGGAAAGAAATGTTTTCCTTTTACGAAACATTCAAATTATTTCCTATATAATTTTGAAACTGCTTTGATGTCCCACCAATCGACAAAAATAGAAGCCAAAATATTTCGGTCACTGGCCTCCTATAGATTTTTGTATATTTCACACACTTTTTAACTTATTCATGTTTTTCTTTCATTTTGTATTATTTATCAACGTTCATATTCTCCGTCATTTGTTTTTTTTTATGTTACCACCCTTTGTATTTCTCTATCTGTCTTAGTGCATCAATCATTCATGATTTTCATTAGTTCTTTAGTATATTCCCTTAATAATCTATTCCATTTATTCTTACTATATTCCCTAACAATGTTTTCCTTTTCAGTCGATCATTATAACAATTGCTTCAATTTATTTTATATTTTCCCCAATATTCTCTTCAAATATTTCCTCCTAGCTATGGGTAAAATAGCGGGCTGTGTTCCGTATGAAGCTGTTTCCAGGGAATAACTGAGATTTAAATTAAAAATACGCTTCCGACCTTAAATGGCCCTTTAGATGTTGATAGGCCGTTGAACACGAACAAACAAACAAACTTTATTATTTTTCTCGTTATTTTTGTTATTTATTTCATCTTTTTTTCCAAATAATTTTTCATTCTTTCTTAACTATTCCCCAAATATACTTATATTTCTTTTTTTTTTTTTTTGTAATTTATCAAATATTTGTTAATTCTTCATTTGGATTTTCACTTCTTTTTTCCATGCAAACTATTCGGTATTTCCATCTTTATTCACACTGCATACCAATTTATGTATCTACAGACTTCACAGAATTAGCCCGTCTTTGTTTTAAACATTTTTCTTCCACTCTTCTTACATTCTATTATTTTATACTATATTTATGCCTACGATGTTTCACTTTCTATATATATATTAAGTAAAATTCCCTTTTTCTTACTTCTTTTCACAGTACAACTTACAGCGATATAACTCTAATAGGATTTACCACTCCTTATTTTTCCTTCTCGGTAGATTTTTGGTTCACACAACAATCCTATGTTCAAAGTTTTTTACAGCTTCATTATTATTTATTTGTCATTCTTTGTACTATTTTATTTCTAATATCAACTGAATACCCTAGAGAAATGTTTTATATTCTTTTACATCACCTTCCCTCTTCTAACTTCAATTTCCATCCCATTTTACCCAGTGTATTTTCTTTTATCACTTCATACAAATTGTCCATGGTAAATTCTCGCAAAAATATACTTGAAGATGAATTCTGCTTGTGAATGCCCGACAGTAAACCCGATGTATTTCTGAGAAGTAATAAGGAAATATTTCCATAGACAGATATTATGAAATAACTTATATATAGCAAGTCATAATAGCATTCTTGGCCTCTGTTGTCGCTTTATCATCAGAGGGAAAACTCACCAGATAAACTTGGCAAGAAAAAGTCTTTAGAACTCTGCAAAGAGACTCGGGCGATACGAAAGAATGGATGGGACAAATGCCGAAAACAGCAGTAATAGCCACGGCGTGTAAGTGAGAATATAGAATGATTCCATCACCAAAATACACAAAGGCCGGAAGGTGAGTTTTCAAAGTGATAATTGTTTTACCAACGCATTTTTTCTCGTTTGATTCGATGATGACACAAGGCGAGAAGCCGAGCGAAGACGAGACATGAATCAAGATAATATTCATTACATTTTTTTAACCATGTGAAGTTTGGCTTAATAAGTTCATACATTTTATTTTGGAAACTTCTTTTGTTAACAACATTTAACTTATTTTAGATAGACAACATGAAATATCACTTTACTAGTATAAGTATCAATTATATTTATATTATATAGTTATTGTCAAAAGTCTTAATTTCATTAACGACTCAATAAGAAATAGTAATGATTCCTGTGTGGCAGTTTGACACACTATTTTGATTGGCCGTGTTGGCAAATTATAAGAAAAATTTGAAATTGGCATTTACTACAATTAAATCACTAACAAAAAACAACCGCCGATTTCCGCTGGGTCATTTTGCTTTAAAGAGTGTACATTGTAAGATGATATGTGTTGTAGTAAGTGGATATCGTAAACGAGAAATTGGAGTGCCGATTTCGAATACAGTTAAATTCATTACATTCACTTATGCCCAAATACTCTTGGGAAAGATATTAATCCGTTAATTCTCACTCCACATATGGGGGGAAATAGCAGAAAATATTTACCAAGCAGCCCACCCCAGAAAATAATGTTAGCTTACTAGGGAAAAAAATCTTCAGCTGTCAGCCCTCTCCCTTTCGGGACATGATGGCCCAAGCGTGTATCACGTATTGCACTTAACTGACTGATTGACATTGTGATGAATAGTAAGATAAAGGACGCTTCAAACTTAAACTTTCAAAAATGTTTGACAAAACATGTTATACAATGCTTTAATGTGTGTTAGTTTGAATAACAACAAACGCTACTTAGTATATAGCACAAATGCTATTAACCGACTTGCAGTCAGTCTGGTAAACAAATCCATCAACAACAGGCTATCTAACATTCTTAAAAGCTTCCACGAGAAAAAAGGATCAATGCATTTAAAGTATTAAAATATATATTGCAGGCTAAAATAAGAAAACTAGCTATTATTTAAATAATTCAAACTATATGATTCATATATTTTATCAATCCAAAAAAAAAAAATCTATGATTTAAACATCTTAGAGATTGTTATTTGTTGCGCTTAATCAGAAAAAAATTTCTCGGTTGGCGTGAAGGGTAAAGACTATATTGTATCTGTTGCTAAGTCAGCTACTAAGAAAGTTCACTGTAACTTTATCTCGAGTGACAATATCTTGCATATATTTATAAGTCTACCACTTGACCACGTTTAGGAATGTTGCTGAATATATAGGGTCCAGTTGTTTGCTATTTATCTAGCAATACTTGATTAAATCCAAAGAATTACTGGTCTTAATATATCGTTTCAGTTTTAGCCAATTTTCAACAACGGAAAAGTGTCTTACATTATTTTTCCCAGGAATACGTTATCAATAATTGTTTCGATGAGCTCAATCCTATTGTTAGTAGACTTGATGCATTTAAGTGCAGTACTCGACTGGTGTTGTGATCATATCAGTTTATAGCTGTGTTGGCTAGAGGTAACCGTAATATCTATATTCACAGATTTTCTAGAAATTCTCGCTCGTGGAACTCTCTTCGAGATCGATGATTTCCAGCTAACATTAAGCTTCAATAAACTAGATGAAACATCAATAGCAATCTGCTTTTCTTCTAGTTACACTTATTTTCTTCTCCGTCCTTAGAAATGTTTCCGTTTTTAATTCATCACAGCCAGTAAACACTTGCGTCATAGTAGCCTCTCTGACTTACTTGGTTTGAACTCAATTAAAAACAAAACAAAAAAAAAATCATTAAAAGAGCTGTTGAAAATATATATATATTGCCCTATTATAACTACACTATTTGATATTTACCCAATTCTTTATATTTTCATATTCACCGACTTTTATAAAAAAAATAATCCAAGATCTCATAGATGGTAGATTTTGATTAATTTAGTGTTGTTAACCCTCTAGGGCCATTCGTGTCATATTTGATACAGTATGAAAACAAGCCTTGAAAGAAATATTTTCCTGAAAAATTTTTTAAGAGAAATATTTTATAAATTTCAAATGAAAGCAGTACTGACTGCTCAGTCAATGAATACCAAATGTTTCCTTATAGGGAAATACCAAATGTTTCCTTATAGGGAAATACTGTATCAAATATGATACGAATGGCCCTAGAGGGTTAATGCTAAATTTGATAGTAATCTCTACTGGATTTATTGTCTGAGCATTGTCCATCAACAATTCTGCAATCACTAACTCTAAACTCAGCGTAACACTTCAGTACAGTTTTCTCATCTAAATCACCTTCATCGTACAGAGTACATATCTTTTTTGTTGCTTGAGCGGCATATTTGCTATTCCGGTATTAAGAATCATCCTCTATTCAAAATACACCATAAAATCTTACATATTCATAAGGATGTAAAATTTATACAAATTAAGTTATTTTTAACTTTCTTTCTCATGCAATATTTGAAGTGTGCTGTAATCGAACATGTAAGCATATTATATATGTTGATAATTTTGTAGGGTTCTAACGTGTTGGGATATAAATAAATAAATATCGTTATGAACTATCCAAACATCACAAATAATTATTTTCATTCTTGTTCACTTAAGATATTTTCAATATCTTAAGTGAACAAGATAATCTATGTAAAAGTATTATTTTTTTTATCATAATATTAATAGTGTAACATACGTAGTTTATATTTGATTGAGAGAAGAACCCTAAGACATCTTACTTCTAGTTAAAGTATTCGAAAAAAATTAAGTAAATTTCTTTTATTCAACTCTTATTAATTTAACGTCATCTGATATTTACAAACAATTACTCTTTCTTTAAGCTAAACCAAAGTAGTTATACCATTGTTATTATTTGCCCAAAAATCTGTTCAGCTATATGGCGAAATGATCTGTATGTACTGCGATGAGGTTTAGACTTATTTGGAAAATATATTAGAACAATCCAAAACTTACACTCTGAGCAAAGCGCCTGAATACGGGGATAAATTACAGTAAGAATCCCTACAAAAAAGAAACCGAATGTAACAAAACTACGTTGTCTCCCCAGATTTATTCAAACTCTCTACAGCGGCAATATCTTAAGTGAACAAAATAATCTATGTAAAAGTATTATTTTTTTATCATAATATTAATAGTGTAACATACGTAGTTTATATTTGATTGAGAGAGGAACCCTAAGACATCTTACTTCTAGTTAAAGTATTCGAAAAAAATTAAGTAAATTTCTTGTATTCAACTCTTATTATTTTAACGTCATCTGATATTTACAAACAATTACTCTTTCTTAATAATTTTCATTTAATTTTCAAACATTTCTGTGGAATTACATTCATATAATAAAATTAGTAATGATTTTAGAAATTTTTATTTAGTTATATTTCTAATTTCTCATTCAGTGACAAAATACTTGAAATATTTTTCTAAATAATAAAACATTATGAGTTATATAAATTGCAATATTATACGGTATGTATAACTATCACATTTGTTTAATAGAAAGGAATACGAATCCAATTAGTTATAATGTAACATTAACATATGTGATAAATAAAGATTAGAACAGAGTCTGAATAAAAAATTACATTGGCAAATTATTCATATACCATATTATTTGCCTCCGTAATATTTATAACTGTAAATACGTTCATCTCCGTCAGAAGGCATTAATATAAGAATATCTATTTCAAGGGGACACAATAGTGTGCAACTCAGTAGGAGCCTGGGTTAAGAATGTGTTTTGTTTGTTCATATTGCCTGCATAATATTTCGAAGCTTGCTTAAAAGGTAATTTATGATACCGTTTAATGGTTCTGTGCATGTGAAGTAACCAAAGAAAGCTTGCTAACTGTGAAAATTTTGATGGAAAAAACAGTCGGTGTGTAGAGAAAGAATTCACCATTATATCCGATATCGAAAAATGTTGCACGAACGAGTCCGCCTGGTAATCATTATTTTGATTCCTCTTGAAAAAGTTATGAAGAACAGTAGAGTGGAAAAGAAAGGATTTCAGAAATAAAAATTGAGTAGATACCATATTCTCTTACTTTTACTATACATTCTTTTAGGCAATCCTTACAGAAATGTATTTGTCTATATATCGATCGATGTGTATATCAGAAAAATAATATATTCTTGACAAGTTTATTATTTGGCTTAATAAATTTACAAAGTGACAATTGTAGAAATTATAGACGGATTACCTGAAAGCGTAAAATGTTTCAAGTGTTGTTGTTATCATAAATTTCATATTTACTTTCCAAAGATTATAGAAAACTAAACCCAAGAGCCAAATCTTTAAACATATCGTTTTGAGATGCTTTTAAATCGTTACGTATGCAATATAAATGTATCACTTCGTATTGTTCAAGATACACAAGAAAAAACATTTTTAATACTAATGACATGATATTTGTCGAGAAGACGCTCACTGAAACCATTGTAGTGGAGGACATCTAATGAAGCAGGTTGTGGAATGTAATGGTCATTCTAAAAATGCTGTCTTTAAGTGTATTCAGGAAATGTTGAACAGGGAGAAAATTTTGAAAAAGCTGAAGACGCCAGAGGCATTTCAAAATACATGAAAGTTTTGTATATCAAAATCACTGTGGTCTGAATCAAAGCATAAAGATCAACAGCACTGATAATCGTTTATGTGCCGAGTATATTCGGGACTTAGTTTATAACTTCCTCTCCATTGTAGCTCTAAATAATTCTTATGTCTTTGTTATATTTAACAAAGCCTTGTTCTATCATCCATTTAATCAAGGTCATCAAATATATTACGCGCCGCATTTCAATGACATCCTTACATCAATCAGTTCAGTGATTATCAGATTTTCCAAGCCCTCCTTTCTTATTCAGCGTCCCAGATAGTTCAACTGCCTCTTTATGATGTCATGCATATTTCTTTTTTGTTTACGGTTTTTCTAAAACGTCGTTGTTATTTTCAGGCCCGGTCTATTTTATCCTCAGCATCTTTTTGAAGAACAATTTCTGTTGCTTCGAATCTCTTCTTTATTTTTGAGAAGATTTCCCAACTTTCGCTGCCATATAGAAAGATAGATATCATGTAACAATTCAATACCTCTTCGGAAAAGAGGCTGCAAAATTGCAATTATATGACAAATCTTTTGAAGCTAAATATTTTATTAGTAATGCCCTATCAATAAAAGTAATAAAAATGAGTCGTTCGTAATTGTTCAAAAGACAACTTCAATCATAAGTGAAGAATATATCTCTGCATTTCATTTGCAGATGGAGGTCTAGAAAAGATAAAAAGAAGGGTTCATGTTAAAAATTAAGTTGTTGCAGATCCAGTTTTGTTTTCAAAGAAGTAAATGTTTTCTGTTAGTTCATCACCTACTAATTTTGGCAAAAGCTCAAAATCAAATGTGAATTAGTTTATTTTAAATCATTATTTCTTCCGTCGATTGTTAAGATTTATGGAGATTCTGATTTATTTCCAACTCAAGGCGCAAATGCACTAACTTAATTATTTTAAATGCTGTCAGATTTTAATAAATTAGGAAATACTGAAATTCTATTTTAGTCATAACGTTAGTATGTTAAAATATATAACTAAAAACTCATGAAACAATAATAGGTGAAAAATAAATATTCTGCGTTATTTTAATTTTTATGAAATCCAATTTGTAACGATTCTGTTTCCAATGTTGTACATTTATTAATGAAAAGCTCACAATATCGGGTATTGAGTAAATATAGACATTGGTATAACAATTCGTAAGCTGACAGAGAGTGAAGATCATTTGACGGGCAAAACACCCTGATGATTTCAGTGATCACTAATACACTCGGTCTATCATATATATATATATATATATATATATATATATATATATATATATATATATATACCGAATATCTTTATCAAGCATGTTTGATAGAATAATGTAGATAGGTTCTTTCTATTTATTTTTATTTTAATACTCTCATAATCACAGCTTAATCTATTCGTGTTGTAATTGAAACCATCAAATAGTTTTGTTATTTATTTTTCCAAGTAACTTCAATCTCATCCAAAATCATCTTCAGGGTTGAATTGCCTAAGTCAAAATTAATATAGTCGAATGTTAGGAATTTTATCATGCGCTTTGGACGATCTGATGTTTCAAAATTTACTATGTAAATGAGGTAATTATATATATATATATATATATATATATATATATATATATATATATATATATATATATATATCCTCTCCGTCCTAACATATCCGAAAAATTCACCTCCAGTTTGGCAATTAACCAAAATTGTTCACCTAATCATTACACTGTACATACTTAGTAATTACTGTATTAAGTCAACTCACAAACTAATACAAACATCTAAAAAACACAAAGAACTAACATAAAAAAAACATAACTTTAATTATGCTGACATTTTATTTACCAATAATCTAGTTGTAGAAAAGTTTCATATAAATACAAAAACATTTTAAATAATAAATTTAAAATATTACGGAAGTTATTTTGACTTGTAATACTGAGATTAATTTCTATGGCCGTCAAAATAATATATGCGTACAAAGTTATGTTGTTTACTTGGGTTAATTTCTGGGACCAACATTTAGCAACTTTTAAATGTCTAACGTTGAAAATGAAAGATTTAATATCACTGAAAAGAAGAAAAATAAAAGTCTGCATCTACCTAAGATAGGAAGATATATTCAGATCTTCGCAAAAAACATGGGTAAAATACGTAAACTACAAAAAGTCGTTAAAAAATATCCGTACATTTTTCACAGGTGACCAGACGAAAAAGGCAATGTATTTTCAGAATGTACCAGATTTAGCACCTTGCAACAGCCACCCATTTGACATCACCTTCCCAAGGCAGTTGATGTAGTTCTCCGTGTTAAACCTTGAGAACTCAACAACAATTTGGGTAGTTATTTTCTTATTGATGTTTCGAGCTGCCTTTCCTTCGTAATCAGCATTAGACGCATTAGAATCTTTTCGAAACTTCTGCACTCTTCTAAGATTGAAGCTGAGACACACTGAAATTTAAAGATTAGAGTTTCCGGCGAAAATGCAGAATAGTACAGCATGGTTTTTCAAATTTCTGGCCGAAAGATTTGTGTTTTGGTGCATTTTCTTTCATAGACGGTATTCAACTGAACATATTATATTGCAGTCGACAAAAACAAACTACATGTGTTAAAAATATAAATTGGCGGCAATTTGCTCATCGCATATGTGTGTGAGCGTACGTGCGTGCGTGTGAGAGAGAGATAGAGAGATTCTGACAGACAGGAGTGCGTATACTCATTTAATGCCAGAATCTTTCAGATTGAAGATCTTAAGCAAAGAATAATATTTGCATAGTGTTACGCAAAAATATTTATACTATTACAGACAAACTTAACTTCTATAAACGGAGAGTTAAAAATATATGTTGGCTGTGCAAGTTGGCATAAAGTTTCGCAGAATGAATAACGGCTTTGGCTGAGTTATAATGGCCGCTGAGATTCTTTTTTTTTAACTTTATACTGTTTTGTGAAATGCATCCATGAACCTCTTAGTGTGCAGAAGAGACTAAAAGCCTGAGAAGTTATACATCTATTTTCTGATACCTAAATTCCAACTGCGATCGTAAAGAGAAATATTTGTAATACATATTGTCAACCATGACATTGGCAAGACAGCAGATCACGCAATCGCAACACACACACACACACACACACACACACACACACACACACACACACACACACACACACAGAGAGAGAGAGAGAGAGAGAGAGAGAGAGAGAGAGATAGAGAGAGAGACACAGACACACAGACACATTTTTTATGTCTTGTGTCTCCAGGGGGTTGCCGATCATGGCTATCCAAAAAACTACTATCCTTTCTAGCTTTTAATAAATGTTTCTTTTTGTTATATCGTTTTAATATATTCACGCATACTAAATAGGTTAAGCGTTAATTTCCTCTGTGTGTTGAGGGTTCAAGCTGTCAAGTAAATATCAAGTTTCCAAATTCCACTTTCTTCTTGTTTAAATTGAATTTCTTTTGCATAAAGCAGAAATGCACCTGACATATAATAACCACAGATGTTGCAGTATGATGAGAGTCTTTGCAAGATATAGAGAATATTAAGAAAGCAGAAACTGTCGTAGAGCCATGAGTGAATTAATCGTCTGGTTTGTCATGGTGTCGATCCCCGTTGTCTAACAAAGGGCTTCCAGAAGTTACCATCTTGACACATTGCAGCACTATCTCGTGATGTAAGTCCGAGGAAGTGACCAACAAATTCGAGAGTTCTTTCTTTTTCAGTACGATTAGCATGAGATGTCTTAGCTGTTGTATCATCGTAATCCCCATTAGACCCATCTAACATTTTTCTTAATATTCAGCATTGAAAGAATTTTGAGAAGAAAACACGCGGAAACTTTCATATTAGATCTTCCAGCGCAAATGCCAAGCTTTATAACATGCCATTTTTATGTTCCTGGCAGAGGATCTCATGATGCTATTTTTAAGATGTAGGCCAAGCTGACCCTGCTAGTTGTTCCTTCACGGAAACAAAATCAACAACGATATATACGCGAGTGTATAAAAGTGATGGAAGTAAAGTCGGACCGTTTACTCGTATCGCAAAATATATATATAACATATATAACTATATATATATATATATATATATATATATATATATATATATATATATATATTTCATAACAGTAAAATGTACAATAAAATTAACTTCCATATAATGCAACGCAGTCACATCCAAGACAAACTACGAATATGATAGCGTGAAACATGAATCTACATTTTAGATTTTGGTTTGTATTCCAACATATTAATTTCGATTTTTATTTTTTCTTTTGGCGTTATAGTCTTTTTCACGCTTTACTTGGGTGCATTCAAGATTGTTTTACTTAATTTATTAGCAGTTCTTTCGTAGGGATTTTAATTTTCTGAAAGTAGACTCAAATTATGACAGTCCTAAGGTGCTTTCATGATTGTCTTACTTTATTTATTAGCAGTTATTTATTAGAGATACCAATTTTCCCATAGTAGGGATATTAATGGTTTCAAAGTAAATTGAAATAATGATTATACTTGGGTGTTTTCAGGATTGTTTTACTTTCTTTATTCGCAGTTTCTTAGTAATGATACCAATGCCCTCAAATTAGATTCAAATAAAAACTGTCCATTTTTTCTTGTTTTTCACTCGTTTTCATATTGAGTATGAGTATAGAGACATCCTTGTTATTAGAAACGAGAAGAAAAGGATGATAATCAGAACGGATGTAAATATATAAAACCTTTGCAGAATCATTAACTTGTACCCATTCGCAAAGTAATAGCCCTTTCAACGTGTTTTACAGTTTTATATCAAAACTTAAACAATGATAATATATCAATGTCACACTCTGTTCGTGGCGTCGACATTTGATCAGTTTTTTTCTTCTTGAAATTTATTTAATTCAATTATTAATTTTCAGGTTTTTCTTTACGTATGTGTTCTGTAATACAAAACAACAATGAGAAAAATGTTTATTGAATACAAGAATAAAGTCGTTGTTGTTTATTTAGACGTTCATTCGAACTAACCAGCAATACGCTTCCAAAGGTGAGTAAATTGCAGGTGTGTCAGCTTTATAAGACTGATTCACGACAGAGTGTAGCGGATGAAATCTTCTACGGATCCAATGTCAATTAATGGACCGTCAAAAAATGCTGTAGAACATATTTAAAAAAGACGACGCCCATAAATATCATGGCCATCTAGTGCAGCCTAGACTATTTATTTTTAACGTTTACACATGTCAACGGAATAAAATAATCGGATCAAAAAGAGTGTGATTTGGCAACAATGATTTCACAAAAATTTCTTCCTGCACGGGCCTCTTTTTCTAAATTATTCATAAAATCATCAACTGGCCACAACGTACACATCAAAAATTGCATTACCTGACGCCAATTATAATTTCAATATGGCAGGACATATTTCTAAAAAAGAAAAAAGAGAACCACAAAAGCGAAATCAAAAGTAACACCTATGTTTAAAAGATCAAACCAAAAGAGCGAACGAAGACCGCGATGGCAAGCCGTCTTCAGCCAAAACTTTGCAAGGTTAAAAAACTGGGCATAAAATATAGTAATTATAATAAGTAAAAAGAACAATCAATGAACACATACCTCTGCCAAGGCAAGACCAACATCATCTCAAGCGATTACCAAGATATGATTACAAAAATGACAAAGAATAACTGCAATGAATGTGATAAGAAATCAAAATTAAAAATTGGCCGTTCTAAAATTTTAATGCACACTTAAAATATAAAAAAGATATAGTAATTCAGTATTTAAAATGATCTAGAGATGTTAATTCTGTATATAGCATTTGAAATGCAAAAATTAGATTTTATTAATAAAACTAAAAATTATTCAAAACTATATCTCGTAATTCTGGACTCATAAAAATATGATTTCAGTCAAAATCTGGATCGCAGGTATTGTAAAGCAAAAGTGTATTTATATTACAAAGCATGTAGTGTATTTGGGTAAAACAGAAATAAATGTGGCGTCAGAAACAATGCCGGAAATGTCTGGGCAGCTGTTTTTAAGTTCAGAAAATATAAATACTGTAAGACGGAATGTGATGACAACAAAGACTTCTCACCCAAAGGCAATAGTCGGCGAAAGTAAATAATGCATATAACTATTCTTAGATGACACAATTAAGTGGGAGTTTTCCAATTTCGGTTAAAAAAAAAAGCCCTTTTTTTTGTTTGGTATAACCCGTTCTGTGTCAGGAAGAAATAAAAAGATAGAGAAAACACACGACAAATTCTGCATATGGATCTGATTCCCTCTGACAACCACTCTAAACACAAATGTCATTGAAGAGAATAAAATATAAGATATAGTTTTTATATATTTTCTTCTGTGCTTGTCGTTTATCCCACAAGACAATTGTTATTCCGGCAGAAGAAGCAGTATATACAATACACGTATGTTATATAATACTGGATCGAACCACCCAACAAAAAAATCAGTACGTGTCACTTCTGCGGTAAATCATTCCTGAATGTTTCATCCGATTTCATCCAGAGGTTTTGATATATATTGACCACAGACAGACAGGCAAACACATATAAGAACTCGATCGAAAGCAATACGTCCATCTTAAGGTGGAGGCAATAAAAATCAAAATCAAATAAAACAGCGCCAGCCTGAAAATTTTGCAATGATCTCAACCACCAATATCCATTGACTCTTCCAGACACTTCGCCTCCAGATATGGTTTGCGAAGCCAATTCATTATCATTTGATAAAATGTAAGACAAAGAAGTGTCCAATTCACTGAAACTTCGATAATTCTAATTTCTTCATCTTGCTTATATTTACATTGAAAAATGACTCTTCGTTTGACTGTTTTCTTTGCACAATAGAGAATATGTTGTTTTGGTTGAATTTAAATATTTCACGATCTTTATTATTTGCGCCGTTTATGTGTATTTTACTGCTGATCCAGCACCCGCGATATTTTAAAGACTTTTTGAAATTAAGCGTCAATGAAATTTCCCCGTTGAACAGATGAAATGAGAAATTTAAAAAAAAAAACTTATAATTTTCCCGAAATTAAAGAAATTACTTGGATTTCGGTAAACGTAGTATAATGGCCCGATGACCTGATATTGATTTTTAAAATAAATTCTGTGAATGAATACCGTTTCTCTTTGTTCCAGTTCTATTTACTTCCCCTGACATTTCTCTTAATACGTTCGTCTTTCATTCTAAATTTCCTGTGCATAGTGTCAGGCTTTTGTTCCTTTTACGCTAATAGCCTTGACTTCAAAGTTTCTAAATTTCTTTTTTATCCGTCTCTACACGATATGAAGATTGTATTATTTGCTGAAGTTCATGTCTTTTATTATTATTTTGATTTTGAAAATCCACCTTACGGATTACTTTTTACGTCTGGATAACAATCTTTTCGAAATAAGTCAAGTGACAGCCAAGAATAATATATTGAGCAAGGATATTTTCATTATTGATTTTCCTTTTCTTGAAATATCGTTTCTAACATACCCTGATTTTAAAAGCATATTTTGTATATTCCATGTTTGGAAATGTATACTTTTCCAAATTTTCTTTTCATAATTTATTTCGATACAATATCAGAGCTTATTCTAACTGGTTAAATTTAGCAAGGTACGTCAACATCGTTATCCATTCTATGGTACAAATTATAATGAAGACAATATCATAACGAAAAAATATCGTAGGATTTAATTAAAAGCTAATATGTACAATCATACATAACGCAAAATGCAATGGTTTGAAAAAGATATATATCCCTATCTAAGATTCCAGGAAGTAAAACAGTCTTCTACGGATTGCGTGGTCGATGAAGACTTAGTCATTGAGAATGCTTAAAGTACATTTAAATACTACACGCTTATTGATATGTGTATAATATCTAACTTACTTATTGCAGATTATTCGAAAAGTACATCGTGCTCGTCAACAAACAAATGCCGCCATATTTATCTGCTTTTGTATATTCAAGATTTGGAATTTTATATTTGTCCAAATAAGCCGCTCAGAATTTATTTCAGTTAAATTATTAGAGTACATTCAAGAAGAAAAATTTAGTAGGTCGAATCAGAATAAATACACTGAATATTGTTGCATTCTTTAGTTGCAAGTAAACGTATTTTTTATTGGGAAATCATTTGCGATTGAAAGCCAGAGATCATCGTAAAAGCTTTCCACTCAATAAATGCTGAATTTTACTTCTGAGTGTGTGTCATTTGAATTGAAGAAATATATATACTAGAATAAAATACAAATACACATGTAATGAAGAAAAAAAAATAAAATTATTTCTCACTCGAATTATTTTTCAGTATGCGAAATCCATAGGAATAATCCAGTAGTGATTACTAGGAAATAAATCCCGCTTAAATATGATTACAGACAATTATAAATTTCTATTAAAAATAGAGAAAAATCTAGTGCTATGGGGAGACATGATTTTCCAAGACCGGTATGGACACAGCACATAGAAAAACAAGGTTTCTCTTATGAAAATAAATAATTAATCATTTTTTCTTTACATACATTGCTGCTTTACTAATGATAAATTCTTAAATGTAGTTTCTTCGATTCCATATTATATAAAGACGCCTGATTTCTAAAATTGAATGGTCGAAATACAAAAGCCATAGAAACGTAAATTAGATTTCGAAAATATTTCAAATATGAAATTTTATCATTAAATTGCTTTAAATTTTTTTGTATTTCATGGCTGCTCTATAATAGTGTCATATTCCTATTTTAAGGGATATTATTCTATTTATTTTCAGATCTTTTAGTTATATTTTTTATTTTAAATTTACATCATTGAACACCGAACAGATAATACGTACTTATGAAATGAATGTTGATTCCTTTACATTATTCTTTTCAAATATATCGATAACTGCTTTTAATTCTTTCTCTCATTTTCTTTATGCATACGTCCTTGAAACAAAATTTTAATCCAGAAATCACACTTCGCAATGAGACTTCAAGAACAAAATTTCAAACCTATTAAATGAAAGTGAAATTAGAATGAATTTTCTGAGAGAAACAATGTATATTCAAGTCTTTCATATCATGAGACCTGGTTCTCTTGAAATCGAATAGCCGATGACAACAAAAAAATTAAGAATTGTAGTGATTTTACGCAGATCTGAATTGATGTTAAAATCTCAATACGTTTTGTATTACATCGTAACAATTTAACGTTATTTCCTTCCTATATCTTTAGGATTTCTTTTTTTATTTCCAAAGTTAATTCACGTTAGTTAATTCTACGCTTTTGTTGCTAGATTATATTTATATTTGTTTTCTAAAATTTAATGAGCAAAGGGATTTTCGGGTGACAATCAAATATTCTGCAAGATTTAGTCGAAAGACTACGTTTAAGTAAATGAAACAAATAAAATGTTTTATGCTGAGTTTAACAAATTAGTATTGCTTTTAGGTTGGGAACTGGAATTACAACCTCATTTCTTTTACCATTTCATTTTATGAAAAACTTACATAACAAGAGCGTAGTAAGTTAATCATATTAGATAGTTAGTCACTATTAAAAAGAAATATTAAAAAGAATATTTGCGTAGATATTATTAAATATATCAGATATGGAATAGATAAACACAAATTTATATATATATATATGTTTCTCTGTGATACAGTGAAACAGATCTGACTGCAGATTCATATATATATATATATATATATATCTGAAAAAATCTCATATTGCTTTTGAGAAAAGAATTGTAAAGGATATTATCATATTTGCTACCTCCGAAAATTTATCCTTCATATGATAGTTTTATGGAGCTTTTTCCTTAGTAATTAAATGAATTTTAGAATTAGAATAATAATGGAAAATATTTGGTTTAATGAGACAATGTGGAAAATAACACAAACCGGCGTTTCACTTCTTTATGCCAGACTTTCCCATGTCGGAATGAGGGACAAACACATGTCTCAGGAAAGGAATTTTTAATTTGGAAGAAGATTTTTACTTTCGATTGTTTTGAAATATTCCCACCAGATTGTACAGCATAACATTGTTTTCATCTCTTTTTGTACTAAAACTATTTATTTGGTGGGTTATAAATGAGTATATATATATATATATATATATATATATATATATATATATATATATATATATATATATATACCTCCTGTCACGCGCATGGAAAAAAGAGCCGATGGTGAGGCAGCATCGGATCTGTTAATTATAGAGACAAAAGTGATGCAATGTCGACACGTTTCACTCAATATAATAATTGTTAAGAAAGCTCTTGCTACCTGTTTGCTATTTAAACAGTGATTTATTTACATTAAAATAATTATGTCGGCGAATAATGAAAAACCTCTTCTCTTATGAGTAAAATCGTTATATATATATATATATATATATATATATATATATATATATATATCACGATCAGGGGGAATAATCTCCGTGAAAACATAATAATCCTCTCAAAAAATTAGCCGCCATATTGGCGGCAATGTTACCCTCGTTTATTAGATCTAATTATTTTGTTATGAACGTGTTACAGCCTTACGGTATTTAAGTATATACAAGTTATTTCAAATCTCTGTATTTAAAGGAAAATCAAATTCATCAAATGAAAACTATGATTCTTCGAAGACACTAATATTTATTGAGTGTAAATTATTGGAAAAAACATTACTCAGCTAGAAGAACTGAAGATGAGTCAGAGTCAGCTGATAACGATTGACACTTAATTAAGATATTTGAACATCAAGATTCGCTAGAAAGCAGGTAGCAGGGTAAGTGTTCTAAAAGAAAAGAAAACTTCTGGCCTAATAATTGCAGTCTAGCCGGTACAATTGTAAATTGGTGAAAACGTGTTGATAATATAGTATTAGGCTTAAATGATTATAAAATCTTGTTACGGAACCGAACATTTAATTTGCAAGTATTGATACAGAAGTCCCAGACATTGATTTCTTTTATTTAAATATTATTTATGATATATGCTCAATAAAGTATATATCACTTATTATGTATATATGATTAGATGTTTAAAATTAAATATATTCGAAAGTCCATGACATTTTAACTGATATACAATCCAGTTTCTTACTGTTATCTGTCCTATTTCGTATCTTTCTCTGGGTCCTAATATGTGGTTCAGTAGAAACATGAACAAATGTTACAGAAGAGAAAATTGCCCAGAGCGTATAAACTAAATATCCTGTACACAGTAGAAATAGGTTTTAAAAGATCTACTCATGTGAATTAAAGAATTTTTTGTTTCATAATTTCGGATTAAACGGGCAATATTCCACATATGAGGGCTTTTAATATTGCTCATTCCAGTTTTAGAAATATTTATATTTTTATGCATACAAGTTTTGCTTTATCCGAAGTAGCAATGACATTACATTTGGCATCGTCTATTTACGTTAGTTCCTGTCTGAGTTGTTTCCAGTGCGTGATGAAAAGAGTATTTGAATAATTAGAACGAAGTCTGTGGTGAAAGTGTCAAAAGAGAAAAGAAAATTTTGGAAAAATTAATAAGAATTTAAAAATTAAATAAAAGCAAAAAGTAAACGCCATAATGAATAAATAAATTCGTGATTCATTGAGGAAATTTACAAGTCAAATCATGTTGCATGAGGTTTCATGGAATTTCATATTTGAATGAAGTCGCATAATAAATTCTTCCCCCATATTAAACGCTAAAATCACTGCGCCCAAATCTATTCGTAAAAGTCATTCATCCAGCCAATCATCATTCGAATTCACACACTTTTGGCTTGGAAGTTCACAAGACATCACGTATTCCGGAAAGATTCCGCTAATGCCAGACATATATGTTGCAACATTTTAAGAAAACTTTATTTATTTCTGGTGTGCATTGTGGTGCAGTGGATATCGTTAAGCTGCGTTCAAATTTCAGTTGAATTTGTTGCATTCACTTACGCGCAAATACGCTAGAGAAAGGAATTAATCCGTTTCTTTCCTCTAGTTATGGGTTAAATAACAAACAGATTGGGTTCTATAGCCTTGGCTAACAACCAGACTATTGCAGCAAGTAATGGCAACCTGCTGTGTGATAATCTTCTGCCTTGTCTTTCGAGATAGGTTCGCTCAAGGGTGTATCACCTATGGCACTTAACTGACTGACATTTCTCTCTCTCTCTCTCTCTCTCTCTCTCTCTCTCTCTCTCTCTCCCTGTCTGTCTTTCTGCCTGTTTCTCGCTGTCTCTTTGCCCGTTTTTTCTCTGTCTCTGTCTCTTTCTCTGTCTCTGTTTCTGTTTCTCTCTCTCTCTCTCTCTCTCTCTCTCTATCTCTCTCTCTCTCTCTCTCTCCTATATCCTGTCACCAAAGTTTGTGGTAATTTCCAGGGGTTTGCAAAGAAATATAGATTGGCTTGGGGAAAGAAAAAAAATTCAAGATCAAACGGACATTTTATTAGTCTAACATAACACCACGTCCGATCAGCAGAACAATTTATTTTTATCATGAAATTTGCAACAGAAATATATATCTTAATGCAAATACGTGATAACAAAGATGTAATTTCAAACTACAGTCAGTTCAAATTATAAATAATTTTTGCTGGCTATATTATGGTATTCTTATAGATTACTCTAGAAATGTTTTCATTCATGTAATAATCATGGAATTTTGCTACATTTCTGTATCACTCGGTCAGAAACTGCAAATTGTTTTTTACTTCTGAACTTAGTTGTCAGGCATAAGTGAATGCGTTGGAATTACATTCTGAATAAAAACACTCAGGAAGATTATTTTCTCGGACATTCTTTTCACACACACACACACACACACACACACACACACACACACACACACACACACACACACACACACACACATATATATATATATATATATATATATATATATATATATAATCGGTTTCCAAGAAAAGTACTAAAGCCACTACACACAATGAGACGATGGGTGTGAATGAATTAAGGACAAAAACTTTAATAATGAGCGGGAAGTGAAAAGATTAGTCAGAAGGACAGTAGTTAGTGATTGTCGTTTCTTTTAAACATATTCAGATTATGATGGCTTGAAATCATGGAACCAAGATATATTTCCAAAAGCGAAATTTGCGAGAAAAAACTTACTATAGAATTTACAGCAATATCTAGCCAGTTTAAGTGTAAATTGATGATTACTTCACGCCAACCATTATTGCACTTAGATTCAAATAGTTTAGGTAGAAAGGCGAATAGATTATCCGAACATGATACGCTGATTAGGGAGTGATCACTAGTGATAGGGAGGATAAATTTCCGTTCATTTTCTCACCGGGTTTCAGAATCAACACGAAAGACTACATCACGTGCCATGAGAATTTTGTCCTGAGAAGGTTAAGAGTGTTTGTGATAGAAATCCCTATGTCTGGCAACATTACTCTGGACCTTGCTGTGACCACATCAACCCTAAATCTGGCCACCTAACTTCCCAGATTTTTAACCTTCGAATATTTTGTGTGGAGCGCATTTAAGCAGGACACAAAGAAAACACAAATGTTGAACGGAATTACAGGATAGTATCAACATTTACTAAATTCAACGAGGTGACCATTCAGTAGGAGATTCCGAAGTTGTCTAGAGGCCGTTGAAACCTATTGCGATTTTTAATATAATTTTTCGCTTTTTAAAATATTTTTTGTATAATTTTGGTAGTCAGATCTATTGAAAGAAGTTAACGTTATTTTCCATTTTTCGTAATTAGACGAAAATTCATCCTTCGCATCCAGCGCACACTGAGGTAAATCAAACAGTATCACTTGAATCGCCAGTTTGACATTCGACATGCTATCTATACACGGATTAGTAAATCTCTATATCTACAAATGCTTTATATGCTTTATTGAGCAACGTTTACCATGAATAGTTTTTCTTAATAATTAGTTAAATGCTGTCTAAAGTTTATTTTTCTTCATAGACCTTAGTCCATTTTTATCTGTAGTAGTCCCTATTTTTCTGCTATTTTATAAGCTCATTTAACAGTTTAGTACTGCTTTACTCTGTTGATCTTACCTTCAATATGTCCTGTAATAATCAACTTTTCTTCGCCTTTTTTCCTCATTGCATACTTTGGATGTTCTACTATTTCTGATTAATGCTAATCATGAATACTGTTTTCTGTTTATTTTCTCTATAACTTCGAGATTGATAAAATATTCAGTCCATACAACTCTAAGCATCCTTCTGTCGGACCAATATTTGTTACCTTAAATTCCTTCTTCTTTTATGAAAAAATTTTCCAGCATTCACTGCCATATAGAGGGACCGATAATAATCAGCAATTAAATACTCTTTCCGTTTTTTCTAATGATACTTTCTCGTCTCTTAAAACTTCGTGTAGATTTTACAAGTCATCTTTATTTGTTTGAACTTTCTTGATTTTGGTTGCTCCAATTTGTACCTTACATGTATTTAAGTGCTCTGTGCATGTATATATGACTTAAATTTGTGTGAGTTTCTCTGTGGAATTGTGGTATTTAAATATGCATATCCATTATCTCTTTGCATAATGATTAATCTAGAGCAATAATTATGTATTCATAGACAACCGTTGATATATAGAGATTTAATATTCAGATTCAGTTTTCTGATTGTATAATCAATTTCAAATGAACGGTTTATTAGAATAAATTTTATTCAAACACTTCAATGGATCCTTTCTAATAATCAGAGAATACAAACAATTTGTATAATCATATATATTATTAGACAAATATTTTCGTAATAAAACATAAAGGATTTAATTATTCACTTTAAATGCACAGATGATATATTCTGCATTTAATAGATTCAAGTTATATTTTGTTAAACCAATAATACTAATTCTATATTTAATTGTTATATTGTCTACAAATGAACAAAATCTTAATCAAAGTCAATGATTGAATATAAATACCTGATTGAATAATATTACTTGATTTACACTGAATAGTTTTATAGATTTCAGCTTATATTTTTAATAAAACTAATAATTTTACAAAATATATTTCAAGGCTATAACAAGGTATTCCTTTATGAACGTTTCAATCAAAATTTCCAAAACACATGCCGGAAGATGTATTTAATGAATATAATACAAACAGTAAGTCAGAGTGATTGATATATATATATATATATATATATATATATATATATATATATACTTTCTAGACATATGCTATTAAATATAAGAGACAATGAATGTCTATTATGTTTAATCATGAGCCGTTCTAAACGTCGTATTTTTGCTTTAATTTCAGTTGAAAATAAAGACAAAAATTCTCCAACATTTGGATAATTATTTATTGGTTTTCTTCTAAGCTTTCGGCTCACATGAGCCATCTTCAGGGAGGTAGTTTAAACTGAAATATTATAAAATCCACCATCACCGACGATTTTATTTTGTGTTGACATAAAACTCCGCTTGGCAACGGCAATAGTTACCAAAAATAATAAACGCAGTTCTTAAGTTTGCGATGCAGTTTTATGACGTCACACCGCGGGATAGCGCGAAATGACAACAAAACCATCTAGTCAAATGCAATGTAATATGTTATTTCCAGTTTTAAAGTTGATTTTATTGAGTGTTGGTTGTTTTGATTTGATGTACATGGCCTCCAATATCTGCAGGTTCCTCTTACTGTGTGTATGAGTATATATATATATATATATATATATATATATATATATATATATATATATATATGTGCAGACAAATGCGTGAAAACTGAAAGGAAATAACGAGACGGTTTCGAGTACTATACCGTTAGAAATCAGTGGGAATGCTAAATGGTTTAAAGATATAGGAAAATACTTATTTGAATATATAGCCATATCAGTCAGCTGATGTTTCATTAAACTTAAAATAGCTGGACATTTTCGACCGATGGTTATCAGTATCGTGATGTGTGCTTCACAGGTGGCAAAATGAGAAATTACTGAATAAAGATAAATTATATTTTAGACGAATATGTTAGAACAAGGAGTCATTTTATCTATAAGACTGATCAGTACCACGAAAAAACATACAAAGAGTCGAAGCAGTTTTCAGAGAGCTACGGACAGGGAAGTCACACGTTAGACTGTTACCATTCCCTCTCTTCTGCAGTAGTATATTGCAATCAAAGAATAAAATCGGTTTCAATGCATTGAATTACTTTGTGTTTCACTTGGATTTCAGAATCAGGCCAAAAGTTTATTTTTTAAAAACAAGCCTTTGACTCGAACAAGTTGCACCTTATCGTCTAAGTTGGTGCATGGTATGAATTGAAACTTAATAATTGCTAGCTTCAGTTCCTCTTGGCTTGTTTTGAATATCAAAATAATATTAACAAAAATTCAAAGTGATATTATAACATGTCAAAATCACATCTGATCAAATATACCAAGATAAATAAACTGAATATAATTTAAAGATAATTTTTATGTCACAATGTTACAACCTACACAAATAGATGCAGATATTTTATTCATATTCTTGCATGTTTCTCAAGATATCACTTCGACTTTTATTTCCCACTTGTTTTTCGATTTTTATGAGTAACTTATATATTGACCACTTTTCAGGTATGCACTTACTATTACAATTCAGCCTCTATATTTAGAGTTCACACGACTCTAACTTTCTTTAGCAATTCATACCTGCATTATCTAGCGTGACAAGATAGGAAGAGTAGCCGATAGGTTGAGAGTAAAGTTAATTTTGTCATATCAATGTGCGTTCGAGACACGTATGTTAAACACAAAGGATAGATCTAAAAGTATTCTTTCTCTGACAGTGTATCCTCACATGTAAAACAAATTCGACTGCACGTAAAAACTAATCATTCGCATTTCTATATGTCGACCAAAGTGTTACATCTGCGCATAGAGCTGACACAGGTTCAGGTGTAGGATTTTGAATAATCATATTGCATCTCTTTGCTACTGCGTCGGATTATTGTTCAGTTTGTTGTTTTCTGTGCTGTCTTGTAGATAATCTTGACAGTTCTATAATATTTTAAGTATGTGTAATGCGATCAAAACTCATAGAAGATTGCTTGATTCTATTATAAACATAATAAAAAAGTGACTGGTGCTTATCGCATATCATTTACTTATTGTATTTTAGCAAATAATCTACACTAGAGTATCGAAAAGTCTATAATTATTCCCCAAATACAAAGTAAAATAGCCACTTAAGCAAAAGGCTTGGGCAATTTGTTTGATTTATGAACATAATAGGTGAAAATTAGTGGTGCAGTTTATGAGGACATGTAGAAAATATGGTGGTTGATTCTAGAGTTAAATGGGTTAAGATTTCAGGATACATCCCCTTGTTCGTTTACCAAAAAGTGATTTTGCTTCAGACCGTGCCTTTATGAAACAAGAAAATTATTTCAAAATCTGTCTGCAAATAAGGAATTTAATTTAAATCAACAGTATAATCAATATAGTTGATTTTGCTATACATTTCTGCAGCTTTCAAAGGGTTCAATATAAAGAAACATATGTGTCTAAAATAGATGAGAATAATTTACGATTAACGATTAAGGAGATGTACTTTTTCAAAATAATAATAAAGAAAACTAGGCATATTAAATGTTGGAAATAGAAAATATTTTTTGACTATGAAATATTTCATTCGGGTAGTACACAGTTATATAATCTACAAAAGAAAAACAAAAAAAGTAATTGTTCTATGACGATGGTTTTCTGAAATGACGAATTATCAAAATCTGATTGGGAGTAGTAAAAGGTAGATTTCGTTCTCAAATTATTCGGGGAGGATTTTCGTCTCGATTAAAAAGTAAAAAAAAAGCGTGTATCAACAATTACTAGTTGTGGTAAGGTTCTATTCCTCTGTTTCAAAGATATTAGTCATTTTATTTAAAATGAATTACAAACGTATCCACGACAGATCATATGTGTCGTTATTTCATGCTGCACAAACCAAATTTACCCATGGTGAAAATTGATTTTTGTAAGAGAAGATATAGTGCATAATTCGTCCATTAACATGGAGACTACGGTGGGGCCTAACCTACCGACACAAACTTTTGGGTTGATATAAAAGAATGACCGTAGTTGCCAAACAGTATTTCGTGTCAGATACTTAATTTCACATGACGCCTTTATGATGACGCAAAATAGTTTGCTTAAAACCGATTGGAAATATTAGGTGACAAAATATTAGTAGAATACGGTAATAGCCTAAACATAGCGTGCTTTATGTCTTATTAGATACGATATTTAATTATATTTTAATATTAATGAGTTAGCGGAATTTAAAATAGCCGAAATCACTTTGATATTATCCATGCATATAATTCAATTTAGTTCCTAAGATGTATTTCTTAAAATATTTTAGAGAGAAAATAGCATATATGTAGTCGTAAAGTAAAGATAAATATTTGCACAAAGTGATACGTGGTTGAATTTATTGTTCAAGGGTGAAATCCAACCTCCACTTTGAAAAAATAAATTTAAAATAGTCGATACACACCATCAAAATATGCATGCTTTTTTACCTAAGTACATATGTACTGTTTTTATTAAAGCTAATTTTTTCAGTTCGAGAGAACAAGTGCATTAGTCAAACGTTTCCGTTGACGTAGCGAGCCAGATACATGTTTTTGCTTGAGTTGATATAGATAGCAGGAAGGATTTTTCCAATGATTATTTGAATGGCTTTGAAGTTAATGGCAAATTTCGGTTTTTCAACGATTTATCTGAAATACATTCATCTTGTAATAATAGCGTTTTCAGATTGTCTACGTGTTGAATTTACATTATTGAAGAAGGAAAAAATTACTTACCTTTTTATCATTATCGGCTGAGGCTTGCATACAATAAAACACATTTTCAAGCCACTAGAAAGCGGAAAAGTTGAAGGGAAGAAACGCCAAGAAGAACCATGAAAATACGTTGACTTACCTGAAAATAAAAAGACATTAAACATTAATGTACTATGTTTTTAGGAAGTGCAAAAGCAAGAAGATTCCACAGACATTAAAGAAAGAAAAATAATAGGTTTTAAGATTTATTTTTCACTATCAAGCCTTCAGTATAATGGGAAATATCACACAGGGGATACAAACATTTCTCAAATCAATTTTTAATGTGAACAAATGAATTAATATCTTAATTTATTTATTATGAGACGAGGTAAATTCGGTCATTTCGAGATCTCTTCAACACCCTCTATAAATCACTCTGTAAATCACGAAAATGTGTATTAAGCGTCTTATAGACTATCCTAATGTTGACCATTTAGAAAACGTTAGAAGGAATCATTTGAAATTTATTGGGCTCACAATGAGGAAGGAATGCGTGCATAATTTAATACACACGGAATAGACTGAAGGCAATGGAGACAGAGAAATAACGTATAAACTAATTAGTAATTTATTACGAAATCACAGTGCACAAAATTCCAGCACCAAAAATGTTAAAAAATTCCAATCTCATTTAAGATTAATTATTAGATTAGATGTAATGTCTATTCCCCTTATATCATATTATAATATACTTTAACTTTCTGCCTGTGGAACTCCTTTCCGTATACTTGCTTCCCTGATAGCTACAATCTCCAATAGTTTAAATGATACGTCAATTGTCATTTCTTGTACACTTGATTCCCATACTTATCCTTTCCCCAACACTCCCTGAATATTGTTCTTCTTCGTTTTTCACTCTGCTGTCACGCAACTGATCAAACTAGTATTCTCATGTATCTTTACCCATTCTCTGACACTCCCTGTGACCGGTTCGTCTTCTGTTCTTTTTTCTCTTCGCTCATGAAACCCTTCACTCTCAACATATATAGCGCCCTGGACTTTCGAGGAGGTTCGAACTAAGTAAAGTAAGTGAATATCCAAGACTAAAAATAATTTAATGGAACAATAGAAAAATGACATACAGGTTTGAATAATCAAAATATAATTCACTCAAAGAAACCACCATAAGCATCTACTACGCCTCAATCCGTCTTCAGAATTTGACACATGCAGACTTCACGGTGTCTTTAGGGAAATAATCAAACGGTACCTTAATCGTGTTTTACAGTTGGCACTTTATCTTAGAGGCAGTGCGATTGTTGTCTTTCTTAACCGCACCAAATATTTAATAATTAAAGAGATGAAGGGGAGTTACGGGGCTAGTCGTTGCATTTGTGGGAGGGAACCGAACCTTCCTTTCATGAATATAGCTTTACTGCAGCAAGCCTCTCTAAATCTTAACCACTGTGTTCATCAATACCACATAGCCGTTAGAATTGAATTTGAGACCCTGTATTATGTAAGATTGAATGACATAACCTTCACTAGAGATACACACAAAAAAATCATCATAGTTTGGTCTTCATGACCCGAGCAATGTCATATAGATTGTAAAAAGCCATCTATTGTTCTGCTGTGGTGAAATTAATCTTGACAAAAATATTATCATAAAAAAAAGAACAGTATTGTTCCTCGTTTCCCTTCAGGGATTTTTACATAGTTCAGGATTTGTTTGCCTTGTAAGACGGTTTGCACAATATTTTTTGCAAGCAATTGTTCTATGCACTTCATGCCTGACTAGTAGTGTAGTTCAACCTTCTATTCCAGTCTCATAGGAGAAATCGCAATAAACAATTCTTGTAGCATATTCAACGTTTCCTCACGTGAATCTCCCATTACTATCAAAGGCATCTGATGTAAAGAGGCAATCAAATCGTCTGCTGCCTTATTTTTTTCGGAAAACCACAGTCTCTGTTGAAACTTTCCATTTTACGTCTCGTTGAATTCATGTTGTTAAAATTGTATTGAATAACTAATGTTATTGTGGCATTTTGATACCCGACGAGAATTATCATGAGGGAAGTTAGCTTTTTATAATATATACATAGCTTGCACTCGTCTATAACAGCTAAATTTAACTACTATAAACTTGAAGTGACTACGATTCACAATTTCATTCGCTGATTACAGATATTTCAAAACAATTTGAAAATAATTAAAAATATTATATTCTGATCATTTTTTCCTGAATATCCTGTATATAACGGAGTTAATTCATATAAATGGATATATGATATTATTATTGTATAAATATGAAATTTAGTTTGAATTTTTCATTCCAATTTGGTTTTCTTTTTATACGTGAAACTTATATTTATGAGACTGGGATTCCGTTTACTTTACAGGTAAGACGTTGGGATTTCGTTCTATTGACCCTACCGAGTAAACTTGAGGTAAATACTGTCGGGGTAAGTTTAGATAATAAAACATAAATACAATATATATTAAGAACTCGAAAAGTAACGAAGTGGTGACGCATGACCATCGAAACAATCACTGTATAGAGTAGATAGAAAGAGAAGAATAGAACCAGATTATAACATACCTACAAATACATACCCCAGAAAATGAATAAAATTAGACAATTTAAAAAGAAATAATTCAATTACAAAAATATTCCAATATACCTGTAAAGATGTCTTTGAATATATGTACAGGGGGTGGATCAAATAATGCGAACACCAAGTACCATAATAGAATAATTTGAAAAACCAGATAAGCTGTCAAAGTTTATCTATTTTTATGTTTACATTAGGAGAATATTTTTGCTAAAATTGTTGTTTTTTATAGATATTATTTCAATGAGTTTATTCAAATCAACAGACAAAACTATCAAGATTTTAGGTGATCAAATTCATTTTATCAGCCAGAAAATGTTTCTGGATTAAAAATTTATCATTCATAATCCACCAATTCAAATTGCTGTAGTGGTAGCTAAATTGGACGAAGAACCTAATAACGAAGTAGGACATCTTATCTCTCTACCATAGACCATAGATCTGAAAATTATTCAATTGTTATAGTTCGTTTAAAAAATAAGAAGGACAAATATATTGCTCATAATATATATATATATATATATATATATATATGTAGTATGTATGTATATATATATATGTGTGTGTGTATGTGCGTGCATATATATATATATATATATATATATATATATATATATATATATATATATATATAAAGCCCATATGAAAGATAATGCATTTGTATCTGCTACAACTCACCTTTTTACTAGACAGTTTTTGTTTACAGCAACACTACTCAATCTAATAGTTTAGTAAGTGACGTCACTTATATGATTTGCATAACCATATATATATGAAAAATGATTTATTTAGCCACTCCCAGTTTAGAAAACAGCAAAGTTGTGTGGTAACGATCCAATCTGTTGACTAACATATTGACAAATATCAGCTTTTCATAGCGAATCAAATAGTTGAAAATACACGAATAAATACAAGAAAAAGCAGTAATTTGTCAGTTTATTCAAAATTTTCTCTCGCCTTTACTACTATATAATCAAATACTGGAAAATACAATAGAATTGAAATATATTTATGTTGTCTGTCTCTTGAAATAAATATGAATTATTGCTGACACACGGAGACACACTCTCTATATATCGGTGACTCTCTTTCTCTCATACACACATACTTATTTTAAAATGCCACTGACATTTAATAGTGTTACCGAAATTTATTTTTCCACATATATGTAAAGACATGCATCGATAGTTCGAAATAATTTAATTCTTTTTCAATTATTAGATTTCTACTCTCTTAAATTTTATATAAAATGCCACACAATTTGCAAAGTTTGTAGGCATGAAAAAAGGCCACACACACACACACACACACACACACACACACACACACACACATATATATATATATATATATATATATATATATATATATATATCCGCATGCATATTTGTTTCGCTGTATCACAGCTCATCAGTACGGTTAGATTTCGATCGCTTTTTAACCTAATATTAAAACCCGACCGAACTGGCGTCAGTCGGCGATTCTATCTCTGGACTACGAGCGTTCGGTAGAAGAAGGCATACTTTTTAGCGCTTATATCATTATACACATCCAATAGCCAAGTGATCTAATCCACTATTGAATGAGCGATATACATACATGCATATATATATATATATATATATATATATGTATGTATGTATGTATGTATATACATACACATATATACACATATATATATATATATATATATATATATATATATATATATATATATATATATATACTTTGAATTCTCGTTGAATTCTACAAGTGAGATATAAAGTAAAACGCTTCTCTACTTCTATTGAGGCACATGTGTCTTTTGAGACCTGCAGGTGTTTTGCTGACTTTATACAGATGGATGGTGAGTCTTGCATGTTTGAAGATCAGTTGCCGCATGTTTCTGCGAATGGACAACAAAACCTTTTTTCCTGCGGACGACAAAGCATCATGGGTATAAATGGGTATCATTGAGACGTGAAGGACGACATCGTCACGCCTTCATATTTTGCACAATATTGATCCGGATGTCTCTACTCACAAACCTGTCTATATATTGGCTCCATTATATTCAATGATGCTAAGAGAAACAAAGAAATTCAATGCAGGATTAGAAAATTTCGTGTTGCCCTCGGCAATCTTTAGCACAGTATTTGGAATACTGCTGATTATTAGTTGACGCTGGAAATGTATGTTTACAACTAATAGTACTGACACATACACAGATCTTTCATTGAACACCACAGGCAAAAATATTTTTAATTTACGTTAAACCAAAAATAATTTTAAAATGAAATAATTGTAGACTCCTTAATATTAGTTAAACCCTGTTGATCAAACTCCGTTCCTCATGCTGTCATTCTTACACTCTTCACTTTCGGACAAAGCCTGTTTTATTTTCTAAAAAAAAAAAAATTGAACCTTACGTCAACATAGCAGCGCATGACACTTGATTGGCCGAAAAGGTTACCATTACACAATATCTCCGCACAGTAAAACTACTATTTAGTACAACACTCGGAGAACAAAGAACTATTAAATATATAATAAATGGGAATGATTAAAGCTATTGCTGAAAGTCATAGGAACAATAAAACCGATGAAAATTTTTTATATTATTGAATTTTTGAAACGGAAGAAATGCTAAAATTTAGGAAAAACTTATAAAATATTAATTAAATCATCCTTGTCGGGTATAATCATTCAGTGAATGACTTTTAAAAATATAGTTGCTCTTTTATATATATATATATATATATATATATATATATATATATATATATATATATATATATACATGGTAAGATTAATTGGGAAATACCTATGAAATAAGAGCACTATGACGAAAGTCCACACTTAATTTTGAAACACCCTGTTGTACTGCTTAGTAATCCCGCTGAAAGCTGCTCTAACACCAATATTTCAGCGAGTTTGTGCTTCAGTCTTAGCATAGTACAAAGGACAGAGTTAATAGTTGTGTAATACATTCGGTCGATATCATTGTTTTTGGCGCAATAACAAGTGATATTGATGTTACATTATATTTTTATATAAAATTATCTACTTGACAAGAAATACTAAAATAAGTATGAATTAAATTATTTCTTTTAAACAATTGGGGCGCCTAATATTTATGGCCAGTAGTGTATGTCTCAATTCTTCCATTCAAATATACTTACACTCAATTGAAAGGCCTTCATTAAGTGCCTTAAAGAGGTAGTGCCTTCTCTGAATCATGAGGGTGGCTGCTTGAAAACTTTATGCCAGGTAACTGGACATTGCTCCATGCCACATAAATAGGATAAACCAGTCATGTCTGTCAGACAATTTCTGCGACTAAATCTTCCCTTACAACTGGCCACCTAATTTCCTAGACTCTAATTTTTATCAGTGAGGCGTTGTTGACCAACAAATCTATAAAATCTAAAAATATATAGGATTATATTACTGTCCTTTGGTTTTATGTGTTGTATGAATATATGTAGCTTTTCGATGTTGGGACATTTCTTATCAATTTTATATAAAATATCATATCAATTAAAATACAATTGATTCTCGTAATAAATATGACGTCTCAGAGATATCTGAAAACTATCACAGAAGTATCAAAATTATCTTTAATAAAATACCCATGTAAATGAATTGTAACTTTCAGCAGAGTTAAATTTAAATTTTTTAGACGTACACAATACAAAAATCACTAACTGATTAACCACGCGTCTCGGCATTACCCTTCTTGTTAATACCTCCCGAGTGAAAAGTAATTCTGACATACGACACCAAATTCCTGTTGCTAAAATATCAATTTATAAACATCTAAGAGCACCAATTTCCTGCAAATGTTGTTTTATAAATATATATCTATAGTAGCCTTGTCTGAAAAATCTTTATGGAAGAGGATATTGACTAAGGCGCAATATCAAACATTGATATTTGTTAATATACTTAGATTTCGAAAATTCAACGGTGTTTTCTTACACTATTCTTTTGTCGAATAATAGTACATTGAAAAAACTTTTCCCTCTCGCGATTTAAGGAAAGCGTTTGTCATTATTTATTTATATATATTATTTTTCTCACATTATCTAAACACTAGCTTTCAACTGCAGACGTAGAAACTTTTTGACAAAATATATATCTTTTATCTAAAGCAGTGAAAATTGAATCATAAAGATTAAAATTCTAACAACAGGATTGCCGAAAATTTAGATGACATTAACATTATTTTTTGATCAAATCAGAATTTATTTCTATAGCACCCGATGTTTTTTGCGAATTAGAAACTAATATGATTTGGGAATGATCACATTTTTGAAAGCAAAAGAAAGACTTAAAATGCTTTTATAAGCTTCTAATAGTAAGCTTACGTATAACGAAACCACTGAAATAAAGATCATGCAATTTTTAGTCTTATCAAAGTTTTATCTCGGTGTTCATTGCGGCAGTGCGTACGACTCAATGCTCCACTTTTTGATTACAGTTCATATTGTCAGGCATCCTTTTCATAGTGAATTGCCGAATGTATCTTCCACATGTTGTGTAAAGAAGATCGGTTGTCTTTCTACACAACAAAGGTAAATATTGCGGATCCCCTTCCACAAAAAATTATTATATCAATTTAATATAAATTATAGAAAAAATGATATACACTTGGATTATGGTCTATCTCTTCTAAAGAAATCTGTAGAAATTACAGACACACACACACACAGATAGTTTGGCAGACTGAAGCGAATTCCTTACAATATCAAAAAAATAAAGGCTCACTCACAAAATCGTTTGTTACAAACAAACAGGACCTAAAGGATATAGAATCACTAATAATTAAAACAAAATATATATATTGTGTGAAATATATTTATTTTTAAACAATCTGACATCTATCAATTGTATTCTAAAACAAAAAGGTTGCAGAATTTTTCGTTTCAATAATACAAATATACTAAATCCGAGAGTAATTTTCCGCGTTTTGGTCACATCTAAAATTTTAATATGGCGCGTTCACGAAAATTATGTTTTATTTCTCGAAAGAAAAAGGAAAATTCAATTTTTTATTCTACCTCTAATTATCATCTCTTTCGAATTAATTTTCTAAATAATCTTATATGTCTTTGGAAGACAATTTCTAATTCTAAAGTTTTCTATAGAGTGAGTTTTTAACATAATAAAAGTTGTTATATAGCGATCTAGAAAATCTGTCCGTCAAAAAAAATGTTTAAAAATCAAATCATTTTTACTCATATTAATATTATAATCCACTTATCTTTATGAACTAAAATTTTATGCATTATACTGCATCAAAATTTATTCATATGCGATTCTCAATTATAAATTATATTCTTCTGTGTACTTAACTAAAATTCGTTTTTAAAACATGTAAGCTAAACCAAACTATTTAATATGTAACAACGTATTGAAATTACTAAATGCTTGCCTTTTGGGGTCATTTTACACTTTATAAAATGTCCTCAAAAGAATACGATAATTATTCAGGACAAAAGATACATGCATAAAAAAACGATAAGATTCCCTTTCTTGGGCTCTAATTAAATAATATGCGTATTTTGTGAAGTCAATATGGTGTGGGTACACTATGTTGTCTACCCCTTTGATTCTGTTATAGTATGAAACCTAACATGTTTGAATGTGTTCTACCTCAGTAAAAGTGTATTTATAGATAAAAGTATACGGCTATTTATTGAAACTTATAAGTTTCTGTATCCCTAACCAAGTAGTTATAATACGTTTATAATACGCTTTTTAAGATAGATCATATACTTCAACAATGACGAAGTATAAAATACAGGTAGCGTGAAAGACATTCTTTTTAATTAATAAGAAGAAAGAAGTTAATGATATAAACTTTGATAATGTTCAATCTAGTCAAATTAATGAGAAATACACAGACAAACTCGCACACACACACAATATATATATATATATATATATATATATATATATATATATATATAAATGGGGTAAAAGTCGACAGGCAAGGTTAACAACGGTCAAGAATTGAGAGTTCCCTTAAGGTCAAGGAACTGGGATTTTTTAGGGAAATTAGGTTAAACAAAACAGAACAGGACAGAACTAGGAGTGGCTGAGATTATAGAGTGTATAGAGACAAGAGATAAACGGGGTATCAAATATCAAATGGTAGATATGGCTAGTGAATGTTTACAGGGGTTTGAAACGGTATATTTAGGAGGGGAGGAATAGATTTGAATGTAAGATCATAAATTTTTTTAAAGTTTATCCATTACAGGAAGTCATGAATTTAAAGTTATTAAAGAAATATATATATATATATATATATATATATATATATATATATATATATATGTGTGTGTGTGTGTGTGTGTGTGTGTGTTAACAAAGGAAAAAAGGGGTTTGGTAAAGGAGTTCAAATTTTATAAAGATAGACAATTAAAGGAGTTAAATTACGGAAATTAAATTTGTGAATCTAAAATCAAATAAGAAATATTGGGAATTTGATACACAAATGATAACGAAAAATTAAATATGACTGTGTTCCCCAGAACTGAGAATCGCAGAGGACACTTTTCAATTTGGTAAGAAAGACCTTGTTTTTCTATATTTACTGAGACGTGCCATGCTGTTGCCAGGAAATAATTTTTGTTGAAAAAGAATAATAAATACTTCAATAAGTTAAGAATCAGTATTTCATAGTCAAAATTTTTAAACATATATTTTGATAAGAGAAACAATTGCAATAACGCTAATTATTGTAATAGGCATATGAAAATAGATTAAATATTATTTGACTAGATTCTTTAAATTTATTTTGACACAATAATAACAATAACAATAAAAATAATAATTTTTATTATTATTTTTATTATTAATATTATTAATGATAATAATATATAAAAATGGGTTGGGATTTTCTGTTGTATATAGCTTTCAGAAGATTTAATAGAGACACTTTGATTTCTTTGGCGTCGTGAAATCTAATTAAGTGTAATCGATTTTCTAGTACATTCGAAGTTGAAATGCGTATATCTGTGTGTGTTTGAGACAGAGAGTAACAGAAAGAGAGACAGCCAGAAAGAAGATAATGGCGAGATATTAAAAATTTTTGAAGACGATAAAAAAGGTGGAAAGATTTTATAATTGCATGAAAACAAATGAAGGATATAAGATAGATTAAACAAGGAAATAAAATTAAGAAAAAGGTATAGAATGACATAATATGTGAGAAGCTATGGAAGAAGGAAAACGTAATATGAGTGACGGCTAAGTTGGAATATAAACTGCGTCAAAAATTTACAAAAATGAACGATTAACATGTGAAAGAGAAAGAACATGAGTGAGAGGGAGAATCTCGAAAACTGAAAATCACACGATTTGAATGAGAAAAAAGATAGGCATAAGAAGGAGTGATGGTAGTAATAAAATTGAGAACGAAAACAGAGTGACTAAATTTAAAAAAAAAACAAAAACAGCGAAATAGAGGAGATAATATTAATTATCTGAATTAAAGACAGAAAACAATAGTAAAAAAGTAAAAAAAATAATGCTGTGTTGACTTTATGGCGGTGGTGGTTATGTAGAAAGCAATAACACGATGTAGATTTGAAAGAAAAAATCTTGCATTTAAGAAAGAAGAATTAAATGAATGAAATGATAACCAATTGAATGTAATTAATCGTGAAGTTGCGACAAAACAAAACAAAAAACTGTATTGAATGAAGAGGCTATAATGAAAAAATTTATTTTGAATAACTGAGAAAAAAATGGGAAAAAAGTGAATACTGGAGAATCGATTCATGCAGCTTAGCGTGCCAAAAGAATAAAATTGACGAAAGCAAAAATAAATAGATATAAAAGAAAAAAATAGCATTAAAACTGATAATGAGTGGAACGAATAACGAAGCAGAGAAAAAGACGTGTCAAGTGATTCTTAATCTCTACGAAAAAACAAAATCAGGATAAAATTTCTATTAATGATGGAAAATCAGGGAGAGAACAAAATTGGTAATTTGATACAAGGCAGTTTTAAAGGCAAAGCAAAATAAAAGCAAGAGTAGAGAAAAAGATTGGCATAGAAAATAATAGCGATAAAATGTCAGATAGGAAAATGATTAATAAAAAAATATGGAAATCAAGAGAAAAGTAGATATTGGCAATGAAACGATAGAAAAAATCTCGAATTAAATTTGCTTCTGAGCAAAAAAAAATAGGATCAGCTGTCATAACAAACCTATGCAAGAAGACGTTTGAAAGGGAAAAATTGATTAAAACATAATAAATACAGTATACGTAATAGAAATCCTTATTAAATACGGTAATTAGATTGCTGTATATTTACAATGACGTTCGTGTTATGTTGCCTAACGAACTTAAAAACTGGGATTTCAAATGTTGATTTTAAAGATCTCTAATTTTCCGTGGGATGTTCAGCTTGTAATAATTATTTTTACAACGTTCTCTTTAGCATTTGGCCGGATCTTGTACTGATTTGAAGTTAGCAAGTAATACCATGTGGAATGTTAAAATATTAAAATGCAAGACCATTCAATATAAGTTCAGTGTGAGAAAGTTAAAGTAATATAAAATGAAAAATCCTAAATGAATGATAATACGCAGAGTAAATCTTAATGTCTAGCGTCAAGTTAAACATTGTATAATTTGAATTAAAATATTTTTGTTTTTCGTTTTCCTTCTTTCCATCTATACGACAGTAAATGCTGTAAAATGTTCTCACATATAAAGATGAGACCTGAAGCAATAGAGATGATATTCTACTAAAGGATGCTGAGAATACAATTGATTAAGCATTTGAGTAACAATTAAATTTTAGTGCAAATGGCTTCTTAGGCAGTCTCATCAAAATAAACCTCATGTATCCTTTAAACCACCACTGTTAAATATTTAATTTATTATGTCTCTATTCTTGACCATCATCTAAGGCTGCCGCATTTCCTTCGGGGCTTTCTGCTTTGTTTCTGTCCAATTTGAACAGGGTATGCCGTTAAACTATATCAAGCAGCAAGATTGACAGATTGGAGGATAAGTAGAACGTGAAAGCACCATATTAATCCTGTTGTTTCTAGGTCAATCTTAACCCAGGGTGGTATAACTTTTGCGTTATCAGCTTTTGACAAACATTAAACAACTAAACAAAAATCAACCGTATGTTTTTCTAGTAACTTTCCCAAACAATATATATCAGTATCTGCAAAATATATGACGTTACTCTGAGAATACAAAATCATTCACAAAATATATATTTTTAAATCTATAGATTTACGTAAAAGTATTTAAATTTTAGTATTAAATAACCCATAATTTTGATTAGCGAGATGAGCAAAATTGCAAGACATTGGTCCATATAATATCCTACGATTTCTTAAAGAAATTGAACTTTCAAAATATATCTTCAACAAAACTACAATATAAAACAAATATATAATTGTCTTTATTAATTATGTTTACAGACAGGTACACCCCTGCGCAATTTAATTGAAACAACTGCTTTAGTTTCCTTTCTTTTAGCCTCCAGTCAGTTTTAAATCCACTAGTGTGATAGTTTTTAATCGTTTTCTATTTTTTCCTACAATTAGTTCATTTGTAATTCTTTGCAATAAGATGAATTTTTTCGGGGTGTATGATGAAATATATTTGCTCTTAAAAATATTGCGTCATCCCTGTTTGCATCATATTTTTATCACGCACAGACACTATTGTATCAACTGTCGATTAGTTGTATTACAGTCGTTGTTTGTGATGAAATTTACTCCAAGGAAGCTTTAGAAAATTGTAGCACTGCACGAAAACAATGGAAAGATTTACAGAAAGATCGCGAATATTGTTAATGTCAGCTTTTCAACTGTCAGTGGTGTCATCAAGGTGAACAATCAAATTGGATCTTCAGTCCAAAACTTAAAGGAATATTCGGCCGGAGGAGAAAACAACGCCACGTGATAACGGATAAGTGATCGGGGTAAAGGGTAATGATCCTAGGAAGAAATTATTCGTTTGATTTTATTAGACTCCTCAAGAACGTACATGCACAACCGCTGAGATTCATCTACCATGTATTCAATTGTGAAAGTAGAATAACATATATCGTATTTTTACTTCAAAATTCTCAAGAAAATTTAGATTTGCCATTCAATCAAGTCGTTCTGCACCTATTCTAGTTCAGATTTTAATATATTCTCTTCTTCGATATTTTTGTAGATCATCCTCATCTAAATCAAAGAAAAATATTCCGCTTCCCAAGATTCCGAATCCCAATTCCGTTTCTCCTCATTCGTATATACAGATGTTTTTGAAACATTGTTACCGTTGTAACTTTCTTCATCTCGTCATTACTTAAGAAACGCTGAACTCTCAGTTTTTATTCTTTTTCTTCATTTTCTATAATATTCTCTCTGTGCAAGGTGCAATATACACTGGAGGTAGAGGGCTATAGAATACAATCACAGTTTATCTAGCTTCTGTCCGAAATATTTTGAATAAAAGTACTCATAAAATTACCGATGTTAAGCAACGTCGAAACTGATCAATGTCTATATTGTTGACCACTTCGAAATACCAGGTGATTTAACCATGAATTAGCGGGTAGTTTAATGAATAAAGGAACACGTTTATTAATCAGAGGACTGAGTCTCAATCCTCCTTGGATTCGCTATACTCACTTATGCGTACACATACTTGGGAAACGTATGCATCCACCTATCCTCTATCTATGAGTTAATTAGTAAGAATTTTAAATCCAAAATCATTATTATTTTAAAATGAATTAAATTTGCTTACAACATCTTCAGAGTACGGCATTAAATTATTGTTGTGTACCCTGGGAATGGGGCCCGCACAAATAAATGAAAAACGACCAGGAATTGAGACAGAAAATAAAAGTGTATTAACTTAAGGATACAGACTTAAATGAGGATTAGTACTCCGGGAATGATGTTAGTAAAAGTAAATATTGAAGTCTCTGAAACTGAAGCCGTAGTATATTGAATATGTCCACGTCGAAAAATGACGCGTGCTGCGTAATAATCATCTCGATGTGTGAAGCCCAGAGCTACTATGAAGTACTATGTACTGACTTTTAATCTCTCCCTGGACTCTCGTATTCTCCGGTGAACTCTTTGTGAAAACGCGGAATTCTGTATTTATCTGCCCTCCCACTAGGACAAAATGTGACACAAGGTCTTTTTTACGCAAAACCTCCGATTTATGTAGCCCAGTCAAAAATAGCTGTCTAATTTTCCTCAATCGTGACTCTACCCTTCGGTCGAGCCACGTCCGATGGCAGAGAGCTGAAGGTGTCAATGGATTTCACGCGAGAAAACACGGAATTGTGTATTTATCCCACTAGGGCAAATTGTAGCATTAGGCTTTGTTACGTGGGACATACGTGCCATATAGCCCAGCCAAAAATATCTGTTTCATTTTTCCCGCTCGAAGGCAGAGAGTTGACAGGGTCAATGGAAACACAGCTGGAAAACGCGTCATTCTTCTATTTCGCTTCAATAGCAGTAGTATAAGTATACTAAAGACGAGACCATCTCTACGAAAATGGAGAACCCCACAACAATTATATATAATCTTTGGTATTCGCTAAATAAATAACAGGCGATCAGAGTTTGTGGGGATATGTAGGGAACATAAATGGTAAAAAAAATATGAAAAGATTAAGTGCGCAGACACTGAGTAGCAACATTTCGTGGAAAGTATCTTCAAGAGTGGAACATATATCTCAAAAACAGAATATAAAGATAATGAAGGTAGTTGAGGAGGACATGTTTGACATGGAGAGTAAATGTTAGAACTGGTGGAAATATTTGATGCATTACTGTTGATGTATTTCCATGGAAATAGCGATGGAGCTGTAAGATACTTGTAGAGTTTCATCGGTGGAAAAGGAGTTAAAATTTGCAATTTTAAATGCACAACTGTTCACAAGGAAGCGGATACGCTTTTAAACTCTTTCAAATTAGCAAAGTGAATTCTGTCACACACTTGCACGCATATGGAAGCAGTAGTTCCAGCATGATCTGGATCTTATAATGGTAGACGATTCCAGGAAAGTCATATGGACACAAAGAGATCATAATTACAGTTCCAAGAATTCAACTTTATCAACTGAACTATCCCTCAGAAACAATAATCACTTGAAGGCTTTCTTGAGCTTAAATAATAATAATTGTTCAATTGTCTGTAATACAAATGTCGGCCTTTTATGATCTCATATCTTCATTCCCATGCACATAGAAATACAAAGATAATGAAGGTATGTGAGGAGAACGTTTTGGACATGGAGGGTGATAGCCATGAATGTTAGAAAAGGTGGAATTAATCGATGCATTACGTTTGATCTATTTCCATGGAAATAGCAATGGAGCAGTAAGATACTTGCAAAGTTTCATCAGGAAGAGCCAGATATCATCATTAACATTAACTCACCGGTCATTATTATATCTATATATATATTTTCTTAATACGTTTTTACTAGCTTTAAAATTCGTCAACCTCCGGGGAATGTGTCCAGCACCTTCTCCTTCAGAAATCCTATGGAAAGTTTGTTTTTCTCCGTGTTTTATAGCGAACACGATATTAGAAAATTAAAAGAGGCGTTACTACTAAAATATAGTATTCTTGTGTGCTTCATAATAAGAGACAGACAGTAAGAAATTCCAGCAAATTTAATCAAAACACACATTACATTTTGATCTGACGTCGTACTGATATACAAACATATAAAGATCAAATAATTTGCCAACAGAGACGGACAATCGATAACAGAGAAATTCCAGAGAATCAAGAACGTAGAAATTCAAGTAGAAAAGAAGAGAACAAGTTAATTTGATAATTAAATGCTAATATTCTTCATATAGTTAACATTTGAAAAAGATGAAAGAATACAAATTCAATGAAGGTGAGAGAAAGTATGCAAACAGACCAAGATATAATAAAGCCCTTAAAGTGAACCGAAATCATTATTATATCGCTCCAGCCATTTCGCCAAGTCTCCCATGGAAATACGCAAAATTGAATGTATCCAGAATCTATGTCATACCGTACTACTTTTTTAAAACGTTTTGTAAACGACTGCTACATATGTTTTCCTTCATTTTCGGGAACATATTAATACAGTGAAAAACTTCTGAACCGTAGAGAAGGAGGCAATTATTTCTGGTTTCCATCGTTATTAACATAAATGTTTATTTCTTGGAAAACTTCCAATTTACTTCCACGCCCCGACTGCATTTTTCAAACTAATCCGTAAAAAGTAGTGTTCAGGAGGATTAAGTTCCAATAACTATTACAGTTATCTCCTTCATATAAAATTTGGCAGGTCAGTTTATTAGAAGTATGGCAATGATATACAAAATAGAATAATCTAGGACAGATATATTTGCTTCTTGAAAAAAAGTTTGTAAGCACCTGAAAGCCTCTTCCTATATGTTAGCAAGAAATAAAAAATAATAATATTTTTCTCAGAGAGCACTTCCACAATCTTAATAAAAGAAGAATGTTAGATATATGTTGGCCGTTTGAGAAATTCCAAAATTGAAAAGTAAGGAAAAATAGACAGATATCATGGTATGATCCCAGCTTGAAATATGACTTAGTTCTCTATCCCATTCACGTGGTTAAATGGGAAAAACTATCTACGCCGATGTTTCAAATATATTCGATAATTACGCACCAATAATCATTACACAAATAGCAACTCCCGTTGTAATTTAGAATGTTTAAATGAGCTGTACATATCAAGAAATAAGAATTATAATAAATTCTTGTCACAAAAAGAGCACAACTTTATTTAAATATATGTGTTTTGATTTAACAGATGAAGGACAATTTTTCATTTTTATTCAGTCTTCGTGCTTTACACAAGAAATACCTATTAATATATATTTTTATGAATGTTATTAAATTACATATAATTTTAAATGAATACGCCGACATTTTATGATATTATGTGTACTCGTCAAGGATGTATTCTCTTCAAGATATGAACATAGAAAGTCGATAAATATCAAATACAGTTCATTTTATGCTTTTCACTGTATATATATTGAAAAGGACATATATAATATTTAAATTCAGGAAAAAACTGTCATTTAGTCATTTTGACATGTGTAGGTATTGACTGAAACCTATATTACATATAGTTGATTGCCGACGCTTGATAAAATTGGATTTTAATATTTTAAAACATTTTACAAATCGCGGTGATATAAATATATTCAATAAAAATATTGAATATATATTTACTTAATTTACATGTCTCTGGTTTCTTTCATAAATTCAGTAGGACATTAAGTCAAGGTCAATATGATTGCCTTTCCTTAATGTTTAATAAGTTTCTAATTTCAGTTGCTTCATAAAAACTGATATTTTCAAACAAAATTTAAATGAATTCTTTTAATTCATTCTCCCTTCAATTTATCATATATTACTGTCCATTCTATTACAAACGAAATCAGAAAGCATTATGCTAGAACATAATATTTCAAAGTATGACAATATATCAATTACGTTTTGGCGTATGAAATTTTCTTTTGGCTATGTCTGCTAGAAGTCATCGTATATGGTTCCTGTATTTAAAAACTCAAAGGAACCATCGGACCCATCCAATTATCGTCCTATCAGCCTTCTACCAATATTCGAAAAAGTGTTCCAGTCTATTATCAATGCTGAAATAGTTCAATATCTTACTGCTCATAAATTCTTCTCAGAAAAACAGAAAGGCTTCCGCTTTGCTAGGTCTACTGACGATATTCTAACAACCACATTTAAGTATATATACTAGGCTTGCGATACATCCGAGGAAACTGGAGCTGTTGACTTGGATATCTACAAAGCATTTAATAGGGTCTAGAAAGCTAGCCTACAGCGCAAGCTACGGGGTCATGTTATTACTGGAAGATTGCTTGGTTTGATCCACTCTTTCCTATCAAATCGCATAATGAAGGTGGTTTTGAACAAGCATGCCTCTAAATCCTACCACACGAGCGCAGGCGTTTTTTTATCTTCATAAATGATCTCGCTGAGAGGATCAAATCTCGAGTAGACACCTACGTTGATGACACTACCATTTTACTCCCTGGCAGTGCGGTCAAACTTCTGATCTTCAGAAGAACCTCCACCTTCGGTAGACTGGGGTAAGATATAGCTTGTAAATATCAATGCTTCTAAAACAAAGATACTATCTGTCAACCATCACATTGCAGTCTCTCCTGCTCCGCATGAGCACGGACAAAGCAAATCTGCCTGAATTCAACAAAATGATTCTCTACGGCCTAACTCTCACTTCCGATTTCATGTAGATCCATTACATTGTATCAATAGTTAAATCTACTGCTAGGAAGTTTGCGTCACTGTATCGGGTCAGGAAGTTTTTCCTACATGAGTCCACCTTGCCCAATTACAAATCACATCCGACCGAGCATTTAATACTGTTGTCATATTTGTTCGGTGCCCCTGCCATTCATCTCAGGGATCTTGAGAAGCTCTAAAAGATCGACTCCAGCCAATTTCTCAGCGGCGAAATGTTGCGTCCCACTTTCTTTCAACAACTATATTGATGGCTTCTGCTTCGACGAACTTACATCATTTTAGCACCTACCACAAAAATTTACTATAACAACCAGACTGACAACAAGTTCCCAAATACTGACTGTTAACTCAACCAAATGCAGTCGCCACTTCTACCCCCACATCTTTTTTCTAGCACTTCCCGCCTGTGGAATTCCCTTCTGTATAATTGCTTCCTTGATGGCTAAAACCTCCAGGAATTTAAATGCAATGTCAATTCCTATCTGTTATCCTCTTGACTCCCGTCCTTCCCTTATCCTTTCTACATCACTCCGTTTATCTTGTATTTTTCCATTCTCAGTCTACCTTTGCAAATGTCATCAGACATTTATTCTCATCCTTCTCTTGCACTTTCCCGAACATTCCATGCAACTCCTTCGTCTTTCTCTTCGATCTCCTTCTGCTTAACATTTTACTAACTTATGTAGCCCACAGTGCATCAGTGGCGGTACCGTTTTGCTTGGGGGGAAACGATAAAAAAATATTCTGCTTATAAGATGTATGAATTCGTTGTTTTCTCTTTGAAAAACAAATCTTATGTTGTCTTTTAATACGCTGTATTTTACTTAAACTAAATGCATTCACTCAAGGATCTCATAATGATTTCTATTGAAAGTAAGGTAATATTTTCAAATATGGAATTACTAAGCATATAGACAATCAGTTTTCATTTCTTTGTCATTCTTTTCTTCGACTAGTTACCAAGCAAGACTAAATAAACCCAGTCTATGTAATTATTTAAACTGGAATCTGAAATAGATAAATTCGTATCAGGTTACAAATTTAATTGTGCGAAACGAAATGGAGTTTTAATTTGTTTCGCTGAATTTTATATCTTCTTCACATCGTTTTATTTTACAACAAATATAATATATAATATGATTGCAAAATCTATAATATTCATTATATTATTTTGAGAAAGTGAAATGCAACTTAAATGATTAAATATATCTTCACACGGGTTATATATTCTTCATTATATTACTTATTTAAATATTCTTCTTTAAGCATTTACTTAATCATTACACTTGTCTGTATATCCTTAAGGGAAATTTTGCATCGTTAACCGAACACAATACTAGTGAAGTGTCTCTGAATCACAATGTTTAAATTATTCACAATGTGCATGAAGATATACTTATAAACAGACTAACTTACAATTTTTACCTGATTCTTCAGGTTATATTTTTTTAAAAGTTGTTGTATATTCCCTTTTGTATAGAGATAATCAGATTTTACTTTCATTGATCATTTATGTACATTTTGAATATTTTCTAACATTGTATGTGCATTAATTTCGATATTTGACAAAATCCGACAGAACAATTCTCCATTATATTGATGAATCATATTTAAATTCAAACTCTTATGCAGGGAAAGAGTACGTATTAGGAAATGAAAACATTATATCATTACATTTGATTGTTTAATTTCTTTAATCGTTTATCATATTCACTCATCTCATTTGCACCATTGATTGAATTTAAAAAGTAAACGGGTATGTTAGATTTTGAATTCATGACAACGTTTTCGTCAGAGTGTTAAATCAATAAAGTTAAATAACATGGCAAAAATTACAAGATGTAAGCCGATAATTGTATATATATATATATATATATATATATATATATATATATATATATATATTGTGCGATGGAAATTTTCGTCTGTGTTACGCAAAAATGAAAAGAACGCTGACATCTCATTTTAACAGATATATTTGACAAAATTCCCCCCAAAATATTGAAAAATAAAGAGTAACTTTATTCTATGAAGTTTCATTGTTTTCAAATTAGGCTTCCAATCACTTGTATTACTTCTGGGCGATCTCCTTGTTAAATTACTGAATGCTGTCATAATCCCTGCGTTCAGTTCGTCTTTGGTGTTACGAGAAGTTTGGCTTTTCTCTCGCCCAACTGTGCCTCATACATAATCAAGGGGATGCAGCTTCGCTAGTTAATTGGCCAGATATAATGGATGACTTGTTCGCAGAAAATGCCTGACAGACTTGACTGCGTCATCATGCTTTTTAATATGGTGCAGAGTTCCGTTGTCAGACATAGGGCATTCCAGCAGGCACTCTCCAAACACAAGGCAGCACTACTTTTTCAAGTGAAATTGATGTAGGCCTTGTGTTAAATCTGAGGAGATGTGGGGGAGATTAATAGAGACATAACGTCGATAAAACTATCGATTACTTCAAAATCCTTCATAATCCTACCAGTCTCATCAAACTATTTGCAACATGGTACTTCTTTTTTTCCACACAGACGTTGCTCAACTGACCAAAAAATATTTAGCAGTCGAGAAAATAACGCGCAATATCGAAATTAAAAATAAAAATACCAAAAATTTACACATCGCATTCAATCATTCAGCTATATTTCTACCTTGATGAGAAAATTGGATGAAAACTTACTTATTTAGTTTGATATTAAAACGATAAAAAATGGCAAGATTGTCATGTCAACGTTTACAATAAAACGCTAACTTTTATATTTTTATTCTGAATCAAATTTACTTGTTGAACGATTCTAACAGAGAGTTTTAAGAATTTTGAAGAAATATTAAAAGGCACATTAATAAATTCAGACTAATATATATGATATGGTTATACTGATGGCGTTTTTATCTGTTCAGATAAATATTTTGAATAATTTGCGTATTAATTTTCTCTTCAGTTAATTGTGTTGTCCTCCGTGTAAATAACCTAAGTACTACTGTGATCTTCTCTCTATTAGTTTTGAAAGCATTAATTATGTAAAACCGAGCCGTGTCAGCATCACTTTTGAATACAACTACTTCTAATCTTGTTCAATATATAGAAAGTTTAACAACACATCGATAAATGATGCAGTCACTTTCCCACATTGATGTTGAAAGTTTAAAATATTACCTCGAATTCTACGCTTTTTCAATTCTCTCTCTCTCGGTAAAGACTATTTATTAGCTGTTATTATATTCTGTTCCAAAAATTAAGAAAGCGTGTCATCTCCAAATAGATTATCTTTTGTATGTTAAATGCAAAAGAATGCTTATTTTTTATACTGTAAGTTTTCTAATTTGACTTAAAATGACGAAAAGATAAGTAGAAAAATATGTGGCAATTTAATCATTGAAAATTGACCAAATCTGCAGCTTTTTGTATGATGCAATTTTGTTGATTTTTTTTTTACTCCCAGATTGGCTAAAATCAAAAATTTTTATTTCCAAAAAAGCTTCATTGTTGTATAGATTCCTTTCTGCAGTAAATTCAAAGGCTATTTATTGATGCTAGTTTTATCATTCACTGTCTTCTGTTCTCCAAGAGTTCAAAAGTCAGTGTGCCATAACTGGTTACACTTTGTTGTTGTTGTTGTTCTGTTAGTTTTGTATCAAAAGATTTGTTACCTTATTTTTTGATACCTTCCTCCTCACTATTATTATTATTATTATTATTATTATTATTATTTGAAATACAAAAAATATTTTGAAGTTAAAATAAAAATAAAATTATAGTCTGCATAACACCCAAATATGTAATTCATATAAGATATATTTCAATAATTTATGGTCAGGCAACAGCCGATACGTATTTGTTTTCTGTATCGTCGCGTAACATCTTACTAATTTCTCTTTTCCTGTTGAATTTTAATTTTATCTGAAATGCTATTCGAAGAAACATATTCATTATTTATTACATGTTGATGTAATTAAATATCTACGTAAGTCGGGAAATATTATTCGTGGAAATGTCGTAATTAAACAATTATATAAAAATTACAAGTTTTTGCATTTTTTAATTCAACAAGGAAGTATATAAATGTACTAAAAAATTAATAAAATAACAGAGTCCATATATACTGTATGCTAAAACTCTCGGAAATTTTGGTGATCGAATTCTGGTTAAGCGATCATGCACCTTAGATAGGCAGGTGTGTACACGTGGTGTGTCATGATTGGCAGTCGAGGCGCCGAATCAATATTGTAATATTCGTATTAAACATGTATTCAGTTGATCCCCATGATATCACAATAGATTTCTGTGTTTATTATCTTTAAAAGAAGATCAAATAAATGTTCGAATGGATATGAAGTTTAAAACCGGAAATTCAGAAAGAAATATTATCGAAGACTGACAGTGCGCATCTCTGCTGTAGTTATCGATTCGATGGATCTAAATATATTAATTCAGCTATGGTTAACATACGTCAGGTTTTCAGTGTATTTTATAATATTTGTTACATTGTCAAAATGATGAAAAATAGCAACATTTCTTATACCCCTTACGATGTAAAAATGACGGAGTAATTGATGACGGCTCAGAATCTAGGATCGAATGGTCGATTTCGAATTTCAATCAAGTTTGATACATTCACTTGCAAATACCCTTTTTTAAAAGTAGGACTCCGTCTATTTTGTCACCAGCTATGTGTAAATATTGGGGAAAATATGTTCTATAGATGTCGGTGAAACCTATGAATTAAAAACCTCCAACTAAGGCGTAAATACCCTCTAGAACCTGCAAGTTGTTATGCGTTGGGTGGAAGGCTACACTTTTGAAGAATTAACTATTCCGCAAGCAAGTTCCTCCAATGTGTGAGAAACGCCTAGATTAGGATCTGTTCTAATAAGCTTTCATTTCTAGGATATCTTTCATATCTAAGTCTCTAAAATATCCAAATCACTTATAGAAATAGGTTTTGTATATTTGCTGTCGGAATTGGATCTTATGAAATGAAGAATTAATGTTTTTTATAATTATTATCAAATTGTTTATTTCTACTTAAAATAGGTTAATAGTTACCTAAGAGAACTGTTTTTAAGACAAGATATACAACAAAGGCTTTTATATTTAATTATTAAATTTTATATTTAATTTTGATTTTCAGAATCTCTTCTGTAAACATAAGCAAATTTTCCTGTAGACTTTTGAAAACGCTTCCCTGTGTTTCGAGAAAAATAAATAACACAAGTACAAAATACGACTTATTTTATACCATAACAATAAATCAAATGGATTTTATTGGAAATTGAATTTTATGCTAAAAACATAATACACGAAAAGTAACTATTCAGACGTCTGGTTTGTAGATGATGAATACCAATGTAAAATAATACAATATTTCGATTATGAAAGATTGTATATTGCTAACAAAAATAGATATTCTAGATTTTAAAAAGAAAACTCTCTACTTCTCTTTTTCTATTAATGGAATCACCTAAGAATCACAATAGTTAACACAGAAAATGTTTTTCATTGCTTTCACTGTCTAAGTGGATCTGATTTGCTGAGAAAAATTTATGTCTTTTTACTGAATTATAAATTTTGAACAGACACTGAATTAGAAATTGATCGTTGCAAATAAAAGAAATTTGAAAACTCTGAAATATATTTTTTTAACTCTGATTTATTCATCTCGGATTGATTTAAGTATAATACAATTTCCTGATTTTGAGATTTAAAAAAATGCCATTTGTAAAGTTTCCTAAAGTACGGTTTATGAAATTATCTCAAAAATATAACCAAAACACTTTTTTTAGACTTCATGTCTTCTATGTCTGCTTAAGAGATGGTGTGAAAACAATTTTGATACTGCATGCTAAAGACCGACAGAAATATTTCATGCTATTCAACAAATATATAAGGAAAGATAAACATCGGAAAAGATTAACGAATTTCAAAAGAAGTTAAAGAACTTACAAAAAATAATGTAAATAAAGGTAAGACGGAATATTAATTTAAAAGAGAATAGTCAAAGTGTAAGAAATGCATTATTTCGTATTTATAAGAAAATAAAAGAAAAAAGAGTAAAAAGAAAGTAGTAAAGACAAATGTAGTTCTGCATTACAATAGAAGGAACTGCGAGCTGAATAAAAGCGAAGTACATATATAATAGATTATGAAAACATTGGCGGGAAGAGCCTTCCTGAGAGTTTAAGTAAATAGAAAAGAAAACGCAGGCAAAAAATACTTATTGAATTAAAGAGAGAAATAAATATGAAGCTAGCTGCATGAATGCATTATTAAAATGAAATAGAAAAAAGACGAAAATACGAAGGAATCGAATTTGGTAAGAGTTTAAAAAATAAATATCTCAAGTTGGTGTTAATGGAATGTAAATTGAATGCAGACGAAAAATATGTCTGGAGAAAAAAATTATGAATTGAAATACAGCCTGGAAAATGGTTTGCGGATTGCATTTAAAAGAAAAAAATCATCCTTAAAGAAGAGATACATTATTATTACTGGTATTATCACCCATAACAAGAAGCGACTGGCATATATATATATAATGTAGGGTTCACTAATATTAGCAAATATATAGAGTAGAGATTGAATGAAATCGGCTTCTATTCCAAGAAGAAAATTACGCTGCATTTTCATTTCTTATGCAATAAGTTTTGAATATGGTTATTTAAACATTTTGGTTAAGTTAACATTATTACACCGGAAATGTGTACGTGAGGGTCAGAAAGAGCGAGACGTTTAAATGAGTGAAAACTAACTGAGTAAAAGTGAAAAAAATTATGAACAAACAAATAATGAAGCGAGAAATGAGAGAAAAATGATTGGGAAATATACAGTTAAGAAAGAGAGAATTTACAAAAAAGTTAATATAAAGGAACAAATGTAAAGAGAAATATACAAAAAAAAAAGAAAGATTAAATACAGAAAAAAAAGAAGAAAAATGAAGAGGGAAGTTAAAAGTTAAAACTGAAAGAAAACCTGAAAGAAATACAAAATAAAAGAAATATTCCGATGGTAAAAGAAGAAAAATGAAGTATTAATATAAATGAAGATGTTAACGAAGTAAAGCAAAGATAAACGATGCACAAAAGAAATAAGTGAGAAAAGGCAATGAAAAAGAGAAAAGATGAAAGAAATAGAGAAAAGAGAAAACAATAAATGAAAAGGGAAAACAATAATAGAGTAGAAGGAATGTCAGGAGAGAGAAAGAGGAAAGCATAAAAAGAGAAAGGGGAAAGCATAAACAGAGAAATGTAAAAAATCAAACTGTTTAAAAAAATTGATAAATATATATATATATATATATATATATATATATATATATATATATATATATATATATATATATATATCGAAAATTGTGTTATATAAGCATGATAAAAAGCTCGTCTGATCAAGAGGCTATTCATGGTCGAGTGGTTAAGACAGTACTAGATTAAATGGTAGCTTCCCCTATGTAAATAGGGGTCGCAGGTTCGAATCCTGCTGGATAGTACACATTTTCGTAATAAAATTTATCGTAAAATAATCAGGCCGGTTGATATAAATATAAAATATATATATATATATATATATTAATGAAAAGACAATGACAGACTGTTCGATAGACACAAGTGGAGTCTATCCGAATTTGTGTTATGAATACATTTGAATGGACTTATCATTTGTTAGGTGTTGAAATTATTTCCTTTATGTAAAACTTAATTTTGTAGCGTATGTTTCATGGTTCAGTTCGTGTCGATTTTTAAACTCTTCTCTTGTAGATGGTGTTTAAACAATACGTAAGTATTTAAAAATGTCAAAACCTGTCACGATTTTCATATTCTTATTTCGTTTTTATTTTACATTAAATATTACTAGAGGAAAATTCGCGATAGAAAAGTTCACTCAACTACAAAGAAATAAAATTATGGAATAATTATATTTAAACAACCCGATTTATTATGTAAAAATAATACAAAGCAGGGGTCCACATTCACCTGTCTTAGCATATAGAAGTTATTATTGTTGGAAGAGATTCCTTAAAGCCTGTCTAAAGTTGACAGAAATTTGAGTAACTAAATTCAACACTACGATAATAAATGTTATATATATATATATATATATATATATATATATATATATATATATATATATATATATATATATAGTTCTAATCACTCTATTTGAAAGAAAATAACTACATGATTCATGTCTCATGTGCTCTAAAAACAATCCGAGTGTCAGTGCCGATTTCAACTGGAATATAATGTATATATTAATAAAATAAACAATATATCGTTGTCATACTTAACATATTAGTGCTATCTGAGAATATATTTTTCTCGTGATTTTTAAATTTAGATTTTCTTTTTCTTATGACAAGTAGTTAATTCTTTCTAACAAATATTAAATCAGCTCCGTTGACGAAAGTGTCTATCCATATCTAAGTTGTTAAAATGACAAACCTGTATTTAGTTATGTTCAGAATGCGAGTTAATGAATGGGATACGCACTTGCAAAAGAAATGTTTCGTGATCTTTAAGAGAAAATAATGCTGTTGTCAATAAAAGACAGTTGAAGCCATCAATCATATTTTCAATGGTTATTTTTTCTGATTAACACTTAGTATGTATATGTGAAGTTAAACATATTTCGTGAGAGACTATTTAATTGAAATTCCTAGCTTTTAAATTTAGTACGAAAGATCGCTACCGCAAATAAACATGATAATATGAAGACATTCATGATTTTGGACTACAAAATTTATTCACACTTAATATTCTGACTTCTGTAATGCCATAGAACATTAAAGGCACACTCAAAAACAATATATATGTATATGTCAAAATTTTGATATAACTAAATATATGCCTGAGAAAAGATAAGATTAACACAAAATATAAATGTATCTTACAATTCCATGAGAAGAACGGTACGCTTATTAAAATATAAAATAAACTACTTAAACAGACATTTCCTGAGAGTGTCGACATCGATCTTATCAAATCATAAATCTACTTTGCTGCTTATTGCTTTCATATTGTAAATCCACAGTTCCTGTCTATAAGAACACAGATGAGCCATCAGTTTCTTCAATTTATTATCCTATTCAAATTCCATCTGATTTTATCAATGTACTAACGCCTTTTACTAACTAAGATTTCAAGTTTCAGGGTCTTCTTTCAGCTAAGCGATATGTTTTTTTTTTCTCTAAGTTATCTGCTGGTTTGTTAAAGGTTATTGCTGAAATTGTACTAAGATTTACATAAGAATGGTGAAGCAGAGGCTGTAAATTTATACAGGTATTAGATAGAGCATTCTGGTTTTGCAAATTCAAAAGATTATGTTATTTCTGTTCAATTCTTTTAACTAATTCCGTCTTTCTTAACGAATCGCAAAATGAAATTTTTTCTTGAACGGGCACACTTCTAGATCTTAATTTCTGAATGCAGGCGTCGGTCAGAGCTCTATATTTATACCTATGTTTTTCTTAACTTTTATTCCTGATGCTATAAATTCTCGATTCATTATCATTTCTGATGACACAAATATATATTGCTGTCTTAATACCGAGAGCGCGGTATAATAAGATCAAACTGGCACTTGATCTAAACAATGAGTCACAATATGTTGCTCATTGGGACTACAAATGAGTTGTTAAATTTATCCACCTCAAAATTAAACTGCTATCTTTTAAATGTCGGAGAGTAACCTTTTGACATTCCATCTGTATGACGGATGACAATCTCCAGGAGATTGTGCCAGTGTCCTTCTCCATCTAAAGTTTTCCCCTGACATGAATTGAAAATATTATACTGAAACGATTGCTATGTTTGCTGCTAGAAAAGATGGAATCGTCTTTTTTTCTCGCAAAAAGCTAACGTATATATATATACGACTATTATTCCTCTCAGGTTTTAATATTCCTACCACTTCTGCACTGGTGCTACTTCAAAATATATATAGATTTTTGATAAAATCCAAAGTAAAAGCTGCGGAATTATTGTATCTGTCCAGTTATTTCGGGTTCTGTCACTTTACTGTCACCAAAATGAAGATTCACTGTTTCTTTTATCTATAAATAATTTCATGGATACTGTTCTGGTAAACTTTACTTTATTTCAATAGACCTTATAAATTTAAGCCTCGTAATGTACGTTGTGGGATGTGCGTTGTGGTGCAAGATCTGCGTTGTAGTGCAGGATGTGCGTTGTGATGCAGTGGATATCCGCTCGGAACGACAACTCGGGGAGCCGAGTTCGAATTCCAGTTGAATTCGTTGCATTCACTTACGCGCAAATACCCTTGGGAAAGGTATTAATCCGTCTATTCCTTCCAGGTATATGGGTTAAATAACAGGACAGATTGGGTTCTATAGCTTTGGCTGGCAACCAGTCTACCGCAGAAAGCAATGGCAACCTACTGCGGGATAATCTTCTGCCCAGTCAGTCATGTCTCTTTCGAGACATGATCACCCCAGCGTGTATCACGTATGGCATTTAACTGACTGAATGTACTCGTAAGTTTTAAGTTAACAGTTTCCTCTATCGCATTTTTCTCTTTTCCGTCTTCTTTCTTCCAAGTCAGATTTGATCTCCAAAAATTTAAACGCAAAGATTTTTGTCTTCTCTATTCATAATTCATGCTCATTTATTATTTCCTACATAATCGTAATTTCTCATATACTCTCAGTAATGCCTCAAGTAATACTCGAATCATTACCTCTCTAACGGCGATATGTTTAACAACTATAACCAAAATAATAAACATTGATTGATGAAGAAAATAAGTGTAATCACCTTCCAGGACAAGTAGATGTTATTTATTATAGTATCAGAAATCTTCCCGAAATCTTTGGAGTGAAACTGATTTTAATTCCTTAATTAAAAAATTGAAAACCAAACTCTTATATCTTGGAAAATGTCACTAAATACATTCAAATGTACGCATCTAGCCTAATATAAAGAAAAGTGTCACTAAAGGAAGATATATTGACGCAATAAGTAATAATAATTTCCCCATAAATAATAATAATAATAAACGGTTTAAAATTAACCGAAGGAATTAAAAACAAATAAAGAGTATTTAAAAATTTTAAAATTGAACACTATCATAGCTATCAATAACCGAATCCGATCATTTTTTGTTTAATCATTAGCCGTTAGAATAATTTAAAAGAAACATTCCCCCCTATATAATCGCTGTTGGAATAACACAATAAACCAGTAATTGTAAAAGTGCTAAGAAATTTACAAAGACAAGCAGACAATAAATGATCGAGCTGGTATCCAGCATACATGGCCTGAAATGTGTCTTTAAACAAGAAACACCTTTCTATCGTTCGATGTTCAACTGTAAACATATTACTCCCCCACGCACTATATATATATATATATATATATATATATATAGAGAGAGAGAGAGAGAGAGAGAACTGCAAAAAGATTTGGTATGATATATCTCTAGAAGGACAATATAAATTATGTCAAAATTAAAACATTTTATCCGATAATATATTTTAAATATCACTTACTGATTTCGTTCATGAAACAAACAATTGTATGAATTAGTGTCCACCCCATAAATTGTTTGGTGTTTGAGCTATTCTAATTAATATTTATAAGCGGTCCTAAACTGAACAATCTTGAAAAATGAAGCCATTTGTTTTTGCTTGCATATGAAATATTTGCATTTGACTTGAGAGCGCAAAGAGAAAAAAAAGTAACGTGTCGGATAATAGCAGTTTTAAGTTTCTTAATTTGTATAAAGTATGTGATAGGTAAATTGTCTTTATTTCATTTCTCTAAAATTTTGCGCATGAGCATTGTTTATTTTTATTTTCTCAACTGCACACTACAGTAGGATCAGCTGAGCCGCGTCTGTGAAAAATACAACGCCATGACGCATTTCATTCCGTCAGAAATTTGGATTCGACATGATGTCCTGTTTGGCATTCATCTCTAGTACGAACATTTCAAAGTGTTTGGGTATTAAGCAGAGGAGAGTGCAGTGAATTCGGAAAGAATTGGATAAGTCTAATAGTGACTTCGAAGTTGTTTGGAATGATCACTAGTCATGGCGACAGAATGCCTACATTTAACTTCCTACAGAGCCTCAGTATCAAAATGGAGACCTATATCAAGTTCCCCGAGAATATAATACTGCCCCTTCTTAAGAAGGTGGCTTCTGGAAGAATTTATGTCTAACAACGGGACTCGCCATCAAGTCCGTGCAACCCAAGCAAGGAAAGCCAATCATGGCTGCCAGACCATTTCTGCGACGAACAATTCCTGAGATTTGGACAACTTCCTCCCCAGACTTGAATATTACATCTTGAGCTCAGCTGAATAAGCGATCAACTAATGTCATTTTAACGCTGATGTAGAATTGTATGTAAAAATTATGGAGGCTTCCCAAAACAGATGCAGGCAATCCCGAATTCGTCTGGAGGCAGTTATTGAAACCAATGTCGGTTTATTAAACAGTTTTAATCTTTGCTATTTCAGGGTATTTTTTGATAATCTTGGTGAATGTATTTGATAAAATAAGTTTGTAGTTTTGCTTTCATTTTTACATATATCACAACCTATCTATATATAAATATAAATTTCAGGTAATACCTTTTCTTAATGCTTCACTCTTTTTTTTCAAGATGTTGCTTGAACTGCACATCAATAAGACTATTTAAAAAAATTAGTAAATCGTTTTTTTGCTTATCGTAACGTATACGAATATTTGAATTAAATTATGCTCAATGCAGAAATGATATGCATTCTTCAGCAAAGAGATACAATCTACTATGGAACGAGATCGGAACGTTTAAAAATCCATGATCTCTTATGTTCACAAGGAAACACTACATACAACAATTAGCTTTTTAAATTAATGTTATATCTAACATATATAGTTATTGAATATGTCTGAGAGGAATAAAATTACTTGACAAATTGTAATATAGGACTAATTGGTACGTCAGATTTTACCTTGCGTCACTGGATAATATGAACTTAATACCATTGAGCGACCTATTCACACCTCTTGTGAAAAGATTAGAAATCCGGCTTTATAAATATGGTGTTGCATCGTCGTTTTTGCCCTCTAGACTAGCTCGATAAATTTCTAATTATTTCAACGGGTTTTCTGTAGGGAACTTTTATTTTATCAAAAAAATAATGTTCGGTATCTTGAAGACGGTTGTGATGCGCTGAATAATGAAATCTTTGTTGACCAGAAATTAAGAAAGAAAGACGAAACGAGTCGTGTGATTAATGTAAAGAGAATTTTCCTATGAAATACTAAGACTGAATCAATAATGTGCTAAACAGATGTCTGCGTCTGATAAAATTGACTTTTCTTACAAAAGCAACCGACGACAAAATAGGTTAAAAGATGAGTAGAATAATGAAAAGTTTAAGATAACGGAGTGGTTACATTTAAAAGGCTAATTAATTAAATGAGAAACCAATTTGCAACTGTGCGATTATTTTCAAAAATGTTGGTAATATCTTAGTCTGTCACACAAGTATTTTGTACTATTAAGAATATCTAAAAATATAAAAATATATTCAAATTTTTTTGAAAAATGTAAACTTTAGAAACTCGACTAAAAATTTTAACTGACATAATTACAATGGGAATCAATAATGCTTTTCATTTTTTAATCACTTCAAACACAAAGAAAAATATACACGCCTTAAAATTTAACATACTGTCGTTGACAGCAAAGTTTCAGAAAAAAAGCATATATATATATATATATATATATATATATATATATATATATATATATACATACATACATATATATATATATATATATATATATATATATATATATATATATATCCTTGCTTGTTATGATGGCTATTTGCTGTTTCCCTATGTTCCTCTAAACAACAATATTTCCTGCGTTTGTGGAATTTTCTAAATCTTCATTTCTCATTATGCGATCTTGATATTTCAACAAAATTGGTTCTAATTGTATATAAAATTGTCCTAATTGCTTATCTATATTTTAAATTTAATTTACATATACTTCTTTAAAATCGCATTTTTATTGTCTCAAACTTTTTTCAATTCTGCATTAGACTGCTTGACATCCGAGTCTATGGAATATGTAATGTTGTTTGACCCATAGCTAGAGAGAAGAGGCAGATTAATACCTTTCCCAAGGTTATATTTGCGTAAATGAATGCAACGAATTCCGCTTGAATTTGAACCTCGGCTCGCTGATTTCTCGTTCTGAGTCGATATTTACTGCACAATAATGTTGATAAATAGCAATATATTTTTACGATATCTTATTATAATCCTTCTGGGTTATCCATTACTTAATTTTGCGTATGTTGCTCTCCGCAATACCTCATCAGTATTGGGCTATTTATTTTGATCGACTGAAATGAAGATGTAGGCATACAGAAAAAGTAATTCTTTTTCAAGGAGAAAAACAAAAACAAAACAAAATTATAACATGAAGCATGTGAATTATTCACGGGTATAACTAATCTACTACATACGTCAGTCATTCAGTCCCGTCAGTCGTACAGAAAGAAATAGTCATGCATTGAACTATTGAAAAAAAGATTTTGGGCAGACCTGCAGTCAGGTAAAAAGTTAAAGATACACTTTTTTTTCTAGTTTACTTAGCTTGATACAGGAAATTTTCATTAGAATCTTTTTAGTAAAATCCTTTTTTTTAACAAAATAATCCCAGCATCTAAAAAAATCAATCATTAAGTAAGGTATTAATATTTAATAAAATTCATAATAGCTTTTCGCATATTTTAAATGTTATATATATATATATATATATATATATATATATATATATATATATATATATATATATATTAAAGTGAATAAGAAACGAATGGATTATTAACAACGTTCAAAACAGCAATTAAAAAATTGCTCACTATAAAAATAGAGAAATAAATATTTAGTATAAATTATAGTTTAGAAAATTTACAAATTATAGTCGTAGTAGATGATAATTTGTACATGTTCTAATCTATAATTTAAAATAAATATTATATATATATATATATATATATATATATATATATATATGTTCATTCTGATAAAACTTAATATTTCTTAGTTCTACTGTACAAAAAAACAGAGTAGTGAAAATTTGAAATAAGTAGAAGAATCGATTACTCAGACAATTTTAAATAATAAAAATACATCCTCCGGTGAGATTCCAAATTTTCCACAAAAGTTAAAGCGTCATTAGATCCGATGTGCCTGAAATCCCTCGGCCACATGCAATATCTTGATCACACAAAGCCAGAGTATTTCATTTAAACAAATATTAATCCCGATTTGCAAAATATGCATGTCTGCTCTGTTTTATACACTAACATAAAAAATCATTTTTTTAGGAAAAGTAATAAATAAGATATATTTCAAATTTACATACTTAATGCTATGTCTTGGTCAATTTGTGTAAATAAATATTAAGAAAACAGAATCTTTTTCTAAGAAATTTACAGAATATTCGTTTCACTAGCTATAAATATATCATTGTCCTGTTTAATTAAAAAACAGAGCATATACTGAATGTGTATCCATCAAAAATAATGTTTAGGCAAATCAATTAAATATATATTCTATTTCATCATTTTACTTCCATATATATATATATATATATATATATATATATATATATATATATATAATCGGCCATAATTATTAGGCCACCCCAGTGTTTTAAAAAATGCTATATTTCATCTTAATTTTTAGTATTTATTGCCAAGTGAAAAACTGTAAATGAAAAAAAAAATGATTTTAATTATTAATCCACTATAACAAGTGCATCAAATGGATGTTTAAGTATTTCATAATTACCTATATTGCAGTTTCGTCAATAGAAATTTTAGAATATTTGGGTGATTGTGACAAATTCATCTTTGCTTCCTTGCCTTGTAATATTTTGCAAATTAATAAAACATAACCATTCTATTTTAATTTAGAATTATCCACTTGGCAATAAAAACTAAAACTATTATGAAATACATCACTTCTTCTTAAAAACTGGGATAGCCTATTAAACATGGCTTGTAGTGAATGTATATATAGAGTAGTGGCTATCATATAGGGAACAAAAACAACAAAGACATAAATATGTGTAGTACTGAAAAAGTATTGCATAGTTAGCAATTAAATTTTTACCGTATAATGATTAGGGTGTAATGCATGAATATTATAGAAAGTTACAAAAATTTACATAATAGTTATTAAAAATTAAATGGAACAAATGAAATAAGCTACAAGACAAAAGTTAAAGCACAATCTTGGTAATACATGATTGTGAAGAAATTATCAAAAGAATATAATATTTAGTAAACATCCACTGATTTTCAATGAGTTCTCTGTATCGTCGATCAAATGATCGAAATAATTTCTTGCAAAATCAGTAGTAATTCTCTCCCATTCTTCTTTCAAAATCACTCATAGGTGATCCTGGTTTTTCGAGTTTCTATTCTGAACCCTTTCTTCAATTATCTTCCAAACATTTTCTGTTGGGTTCAGATTGGGTCTCTGGGCTGGCCAATTCATTAGGGCGATTCCTTCTTCTTTCAATAAAGCCATAATCTTCTGATCGTTGTGGCAAGGTGTATTATCCTGCATGAAATAAAGCGATTTCATAAAGATTATGGTGTAACCTTGGTACTACATGCTCCTCAAGAAACCTTTTGTAAATCTCGGCATTGATATTGCCATGTACGCGGATGATAGGACCAACATCTGCAGATGAAATCATTCCCTAAACCATCACACTTCCGCCATCAAAATGTTTTCTTGAAACATTCAGAAGACAGTATTTCACCTGTTCTATGACCTGTTGGACTCGTCACTGAAATAAACTGTATCCCTTTATGTACAAGAATATTTCAACAGGTTCTCTCGCATACTCCAGACGTGCCCTTTGGTTTCGCTTTGAAATGAGAGACTTCGAAGCTGGAATACAGGTATGTAATCTTCCTTTTTTGAACCTGCGAACAACCGTTTTACTAGAGATCTTATTATCTTTCTCTTCATTAAATTTAGGGGCAATCGATGTAGCAGTTTTAAAACAAGTTTATGTAGATAGTCTAAAAGTTTTTCAATATAACATTGCAAAGTTTTTAGAGGTCTGCCGGTTTTTGGTTTTGCATCTGAAGTTTTATCGGATTTATACCTGCTAATTACACTATGAACGATATTTTAGACATATAAACAATATCAGAAATTTATGAAATTGGGTTTTTTCTTGATAGTTAACGATAATGAGTTTTTTCTTCAAATTATAAGTTTTTTGTGTTGAATTTGCTATAATGCTTAACAATTAATTTTTAATGATAAATGAATTTTTACTTTTTGTTAGAAAAGCTCCATCGTGGTTTTTAACAATGTAAATTAAAAGTTTATGCGAATTATTAACATCGTTCATTAACTTTTACCCAATAGTTTATAGTTTCTTGAGGTTTACGTCCTATCATGTTGAATACACAGGTTCTCGCTCGATCACGGAAGTTAAGCAACGTTGAGCCCGTCAGTACTTAGATGAGTGACCGCTTGGGAATACCAGGTGCTGTAAACGTATAGTGACGGATGTGTGCAGTGGATATCGGCTCGGAAAGAGAAATCGGTGAGCCGAGTTCGAATTCCAGTTGAATACCCTGCATTCACTTAAGTACTGGTACCCTTGGGAAAGGTATTAATCCGTCCATTCCCTCCAGTTATGGGTTAAATAACAAGGGTAGGACTTGGGGACCCTGCTCTTAAAAACAAATCTCAATGAATCATGAAAAGAAAAACGTTGTAACAATAAAATAACCTTACGCAAAAATCACTGGTTATGACCTTATGATACCATAAGGATTGATAGGTCGTTAAGCCTCAAAAACAAACAAACAAACTTATAGTTTCTTTCCTTTGTTCCATTTAACATTCGTTTAAAAAAGAAAACTATATAAATTTTTGTAACTTTATATAATATTTATTCATTACACCCTAATCTTTATTCGGTAAAAATTTTATTTTAAATTTTATATTTTAAGTAATACACATATTCCTATCTTTGTTGTTTCTGTTCCTCATATTATGTCGGCTACTATATATATATATATATATATATATATATATAACGCATATGTATTTGAGTGAAAATGTAATTCCCGAGAGATAGACCATAAATTCTCATTAAGTAGGTTGGGTCGAAGCGTCTACAGAGCTTCTATCTAACTATCATAGAGGTTTCTTATTTGGGATTATACATGCTTTCTAATTTTTGCTGGCGCCAAAAGTCACAGCTAATTTAACATGGTGATAAAGTAAAATAGCGAGAGAAGATTGAATTTTGTATTCGCTTTTTCTCCCTATATAAATTCATAATTCACATCGTTTTATCTATTTATTTATTTATTTATTTATTTATTCATTTATTTAGCTATTTATTGTAAACTTATCTATGGACAAGAATATTTCAACTATTCAATTCTAGTCAAATAAGTTATTGATATGCAAATCTATTTCGCTAAACATATTTTCTTAATACATGCTCCTGGTTTAAATATTATAAAATACAGGTTACAAGTTTTTTACTCATAGAAGATATTTTCTAATTTTCTGGACTGATCAAAAAATTGTGTACTTGCATGTTCATGTATGCATGCATGTGAATTGGTAGGGAGATACGTAAGTGTAATGATGAGATTCTTCGTGTGGTTTATATGTTGAACAATGCAAAAATTCTGGGAGACACATTGATAATCGATCTCAAAACATTTTCGTTGCTTTTCTATAGATTACACCAAGTTAAATTCTAAAAAGTTTGAACAGGCGTGAAAATTTAAAATCCAATCGTTTCCTCGGATGATTTCCGTAGGGATAGATTTTGTTATGTAACTATTCTTGATACTGTTTTATTTCATTGCTATCTTCGTTTACTTTATTTCAACTGCCGAAATTAAATTTGCTTTTCATTTCAACGTCATAAACGTACGTGATTGGTTAAAATTGAAAACTGTTTTTTTTTAATTTAAGATTTTATATCAAGATGTCATTTATGCATTAACCGGTATACATGCTATGAGCCATTTTGACTCTTGCCGTGATATTGTTTAATTTTTTTTTTAATCGTATCACACCGAGCAAGGCGGTAAAGCCACTAATGTGCAGGGGGCTACTTAATAGTGAAAAGATTGGTGAACAGAAAGCCGGAAACCACATCCTAAACAGGGAACAAAGGGATGAGCCTCTTAACCTGTTCAATAGACGTGGGTGGAGTGTGATCCGGGCGATAGATAGATCTATCTGTGGATGTTGTTGGTTCCTCTCTTAATTAAATTACTAAAGAAATGACTAACAAAAGTAAATGGCTTTGATTACATCAGAAAAGAAAAAGAAACGAAAAATATTTGGTAGGAATTTTTTGTCAATTAAAATTAAAAAATAGCCAATTTACAGTCGCAGGTCCTTATATATATATATATATATATATATATATATATATATATATATATGTTGTGTATTTGAGCAATATGTAAATACTATGCAGGCCTCAATAAACCACGATTTAAAGATTTGGTCACACCGGCAGTGAGGATATAGTGTTGATTCTTATAAACATGACTTTCCTTTTTTTTTAAATATAACTTTTCCTTTCTTTTTATCATCTGACGCCCTCTCATCTCGGCTTCGGAATACTTTTTCATTTTTATTTCTTCATTACCATTTCTCCGTCTACTTTATTTGACCTTTCTTTTTCTATTACTTCAACCTCTTCCTTTACTTTCAACCCATCATTTCTTATTCCAATGACACGGTTAAATTTTGATTTATGATTAAATAATAAAAAAGAAATCTAAAAGGGATCTACTAATATCGAGCCCTTTTCTGTTTCTGCCCCTGTTTTTATGTCTGAATGACAAATTGTAAATATTTTTCCTGTATCCCTGTAACTCTATCCCAATTTAATTTTTAAATTTCTGTTTATGGATATGTTTTTGGGCTCTTTAGGGTATATGCCTTTTTGTACCATATATCTATTGATAAATTTTTGTTTTTGATTGTTGCAGACGAAAGGAAGAGTGGTTTTGCTTAAATAGATATTCAACGAATGTACATATTTTTCTTTGTAAATAAATTAGATAGACTAAACTATCGCCCGGTTCACACTCCACCCACATCTATTGAACAGGTGAAGAGGCTCATCCCTTGTTTCCTGTTTAGGATGCGGTTTCCGGTTTTCTCTTTTCCAATCTTTTCACTCTTTTCCTTTATTATTCTTTTTTTTCAATTGGAGTAGATAGACTAAACTATCGCCCGGTTCACACTCCACCCACATCTATTGAACAGGTGAAGAGGCTCATCCCTTGTTTCCTGTTTAGGATGTGGTTTCCGGCTTTCTCTTTTCCATTCTTTTTACCCTTACGTAACCCCCTGCGCATCAGTGGCGTTACCGCCTTGCTCGGGGTGATATGATTAAAAAAAACAAAAAAACATTGAGATTACTCCTGGATCAATTTTAATACTGGTAAAATTAATAACAATAGGATATACTTTTTGGTATTTTACCTATGCCTACTTAATTTTCGGGCTTTGTATATATATATATATATATATATATATATATAAGTTTTGACCCCAATCTTTCAAGGATCTTTTCATCTTCTGAAAACTCTATAACATATAACCAATAGTGTTTTATTTACAGACGTTTTCGAAACCTGCATTTAACGAATAAATGAAAACAAGATTTTAGAATTTGAGTATATATGTTAGGGCAAGTTTATTTATTATAATATATAATTTGAGAAAAATTTTATCGAGGCTCCAATATTTAAGAGTTATTATTTATTTATCATTTTACTAATTCAACACAAGCAACCCGAAAATGCAACGAGTAATTGAAGGAAAGAAAAAAAAGGTGCTACTATAGCGAGAGGTCTAACTCATTAGATCGTCTACCCAGTTACAGCACGGAGGTCTAGTGTGCCCCTCAACTCACGTTGGCAATTGTGCAGATCCAGCGATAGGGGAACACGCTCAGATATTTGGACGATTTCAATTGGTTCATAAATCGATCATTTTTAAGCAAATGCAAAGTATTGGTAGTCAGCTGTTTCAATCACATCTTTATAACTTTTCTGGGTGATGAGAAAAATTCCAACGGAATATTTGCGTCAATCCTAGAAGATATACAATGTTTTTCTCTCTAAAATAAATCTAAGTATCTTATTTGATAGCGGGTTTATTTTTCCCTCTATATCTTTAATAAATATAAGGAGTATATACATGTATATATACATGTATAAATAGTAATAGATGGTTTAAATAAATACACCTACACTATTATATTACAGTTCCAGGTTGTTAAAATCATTCTATTGTCTCAACTATAGACCTCATGCTATAGTTTTACAAAATATATTTTAGAAAATTCTGAGAACTTAAACAAGAAATAAGTCTTCACTTCTGCTTAAAAACTGGATTTTAGAGTGAACTAAATGATATGCAAACTTATGTACTATTTAGGAAAATAAAATGGTAAAAAGATGTTTCGGTGTTTAGACGGTTACGTTTGATATATAGAGTTCAGTTAGCATATTAAAGAAACTGAAAACTCAGCCCATGAATTAAAGGATAAACGTCTACTTTTGATCCAATGATCAAAGAATAGAATGAGCTGCACGAGAAGTTATCCTATTTATTCACATTGAGAAAAATGATAAATAAAAACAAAGCTCAAATAAAAATTTTAGTCGGACAGATTGCATATGAGAAAATAGATATAAACGAAGGAAAAATTAAATAGATTAATATTCAAAAAAATTAAAATCGCAGTTGGGTCACTATTATTAAATTAATGTAAAATATATCTAACATAAGAATCTGATAGTGTGTTATTGTCTATGAAATTTTAACACAGTACATATTGGGATAACACAAATTGACTAAAAAAACTTATGGAAGATTTACACATTTCAAAACAGTCATTTTCCGGTATATGTTTTAAGGCTGGCGTGCAAAAGACAATATACAATACATTCCTCAGTGACAGAAATGATCAGTAACATTTTAAATATTACATATTCAGCATTCTCTAAACAAATATTCTTTACCTGATAAAAAAATAACGTTCATGACTATGAGATTACAACATAAAAATAATTCCATTTCAGATATTTTTCACGTTCTAATGAAAGCTATGAAATTTATCAACCGTTATATTTGAAGCAAAAAGAAAATTTACCGTAATTTTTAGGAAAACAGTCTTGCAGTTATTCATTGTTACAACTCCCACCCATGAAAATGATCTCGGAAGGAAATTGAATGTAGTTTGGAACATAAACTGTCATAGTTACAGCTCATTTCTTACACCTGAGCATGAAAGTATTTTGTTAGAAATAAGCAGGAAAAATATTGACAGCTTAATTAATCTGACATGTCTAATAGAAAATTTGCTACCTAAGCACACAATCACGACACACAAACAAACACACAAACAAACAGATATATATATATATATATATATATATATATATATATATATATATATATATATATATATTTTGTTGAATGTGTATATTGAAACTACCCCAAAATATTATATACATTCTCATACCAATGGCTACATCAATATAATCACTTCTAACTTAAAGCCAGTTCTAAAGCCCAAAACATCCTTTTTGGCTTTGGAATCTTCCTTTTTCCTTTGGCTTTGCAAATTGCTAACTATCATGAATATCCTTTCTAATTACTCGCTGTCGGCAGACATATAGACGCGTGCCATTTCATACCACATCAATGTTTTTCTTGACTTTTTCTTTTCTCGCAGCTCTTCCTTTTCTCATTAATTCCCCGAGGAAAGTTATTTCATTTTCGTTCCGATAATTGCTCGCTTGAGGAGATTCCTTTTTGTTTTGTTTACATGCAACATTTTTCTCGCTTGAGTAAAGAGAAATAAAAGGAGGTTTTTCGGCCTTCGCTTAAACCTCTGTTCGACAGCCAACACATTAGGAATATACTTTGCACTGACAACTGTAAATTCACTGATAGCGTGTTCGAGCCTTCGATTGAAAAACGTCACTCCCAATGAAATATAATATCAGAGATAATAAAATTTTGCATGTATCTACTTAAGGAAAACACATTTTACTTCAAAGTTTCTAAATAATAGACACATTTTTTCTCAAGTTTTCCAATAATCCATCTTTATTATTATATCTTAATTACTTGGTGATGTTATAAAACGAGCATAATCATTGAAATGAGCTGTGTCAAGTGCATAAAGACAGTATATGTCAGGTTTCACTACGACTGTTTGTGCTATCATGCCGCCCTGTACATCCTACTGCATGGTTTCATAATCTTTGGCAAAAGTTTTGTTGATCACATATTATTTTTGGGGAAGTGTTTGGCTAGACTTCCAGGCTCATTAATAGAACTTGTTAAAGGACATTAAATGTCCAGTAAGGTTAACGTCAATCGAGCTATGTATGTTAGCCTGGATTTCTTAATTAAGTCTGCTCTCAGTGCGATGATCACATGACATCTTCGTGCAGAGAGATTTTTTTGAAGGAAAAAAATTATCAGTTGAACGATTCTCCCTGAAAAAATATCCCACAAAAAACGACGGCTGTATATTCGTAACCAAGCCGAACTGTCAAGTTGGAGAAAATTCACAGTAAAAACGACTGGATCCAGCCTGGTCTACTTGCCTACTTCAGGTTAAGAATGTAATAAACCTTCCCTGGCTTTAGCCACAGATGTGAAAAAAAATATTTTGCGCGCTGCTTGGTGGCGAAAATATGACTAAAATTGGTGAAGCACCTGGGTATGCTTAACGCAAATTTTAAATATAAATAATTGTGATTTTTATCAAGTTATTCAACTAGCATGCAAGTGGCTACTGGGTGTAATGTATAATGAAAATATTTAAAAGGATCCAGAAATCAAAACAGGCAATAAACAACACTGCCAATTAAGAAACAGGGGTAAACAGTAATATAGACAAACCTGTCTACTTCTATCTCGTTTTATGCGTTGTGTACCTTTAGGACATTGGTGGTCATATATTATCCACACATTTTTGTCCCTTGTAGCTCTTAATAATTTTTATGCTTTTGTTTTTTTCCCAAAACTTTTGTACTATCCATTTATTCATTGAGTATGTTACTTGCTTTCAAACCTCCTTCCGCATTGCTTGCCCTAGAAATTTCAACTTCTTCTGTCTGATGTTAACTCTAAGTTTCCATTTTGTTTTCATGTATCCAAAATCTCGCCCTTGCTCACATATTCAGCCCAAGCATCTTAATCTAATATTCTGTACTTCGAAAACCAGATATTTTTTGTTTTCGTACTGAGTATATTTTCCTTTCATTTATTTTGTTTACTGTTTGTGAAGAGTTGGGTGTTAGAAAAGGATGTTCCTTGTCTTCCTCTCGTTTTTGTTTGTTTGTCCCACCAAAAGAAAACGCACATGCACATACCTATGCCGTAAATATTCCAACCGAATATGTGTAACGGAAAATAAACATTCAGACTCAATTGAAAACGGCGAACATTTAATGATTCACACATGTGTTTAATGAAAGAAAATATCAAATTCATGCACCAAGGAAATCTCTGTGTATTTTGCTATTACATGTGTGTCACGGACGATCAGATGAATATACAAGAGAAACATCAGTAAAGAAGGAATAAACAAGTAACATCTTATGTTTATTTATAGATTCTCCTATAATTATATATAATTATATATCAGACTTACACAGCATATATATATATATATATATATATATATATATATAAATGGTGTGTGTGTGTGTGTGTGTGTGTGCGTGTGTGTGTTTTATAAATTTATATGTCAAGCTATGAAAGATGAAGACATATATATACAGGTTGCGAAGGATTAATTGTCATCTCATTTTAAAACACACACACGTATCTATCTATCTGTCTGTCTATCTATCTATCTATCTATCTATCTATCTATATATATATATATATATATATATATATATATATATGAATTTAGTAACAGAACAACAAAATCAAAAGAATCAAAAAACGAACGAAACATATACTTTGTTGGTTCTTTTTAATTAAATATGTTTCCACACACACACACACACACACACACACACACACACACACACACACACACACATATATATATATATACAAAAGATTTTACACGAATTCGTGTAAAATCTTTTGCAAAATAAAGACGGAAGCTGACGATGGTTCGCCTGAAAGCGGCTTACGCTTCCGAATCTCCATGAAATAACGTGTCTGTCTTATTTTATCTTATATATATATATATATATATATATATATATATATATATAGTCTTGATGTATGATATATTATTGATTTGAAATGTTCAGTACCATTGTAATTTATGCCGTTTCCCTTCAGGACGATGGAGATCATAGATTTCTACTCTCTTTTGGCGCTCTTAGTAATTTTTCTCTTCCTATATCTTCCGACCTCTCTTCCCCATCCACCTGCTGAAGCCCATAAGCCCATCAAGTAGGTCTACTCCTGCATCTAATATCCTGAATCCGTCCCCTGAATATCAGTTTTACCTAGCACGTCTTACTCATGCTGTGATTTCTAATGCCAAATATAAATTTCCTTTTTGTTCGCATTCTATCTGTTGCTGTACATCATCTGTCCATGGTATTTTCAGCATCCTACATTAGAACCACTGTTGCCTCGAATATCTCCTTTATACTTGGGAAGATCGTCTAGCATTACCTGACATATAAGATAGAAAACACGTTACAGTCTAGCATTTTTCTTTGTCTCCAACGAAATCTTCCTCTCAATCAACACCCTGCTCATGCTTTGTAATGCGTCTTCTTCCATGTTAATCCACATTCAGATCTCAGTATCTCGATTTCTGTTTTCTCTTAGTATGCCTCCCAATTATTTAAACTTGTCTAATTGTTTTAGTATCCCAAACGTGTAGTTGGCATTTTGGAAACCTCTTTTTACTGATGTCCATGCATTCGCACTATTTACATTGATCGGCCTTTTGTCCTCATCTTTATTGTCAATATTACGAAGTTTTGGCCATTGTACGTTCCGTCTTTCGTCAGATGACAGGAATTTCGAAACGAAATCTTTATAAAGATCACCGAGATATATCAGTTGCATTCCATGTCCGATTATACTTTTCGTAGCCATGTAGTTATAACCATGTATCTTAACACACTAAATTATTTGTTCACCACTTCTGTAGCCTATTATTGAATTCGAAAATTTTTGTCAGTTCATCGAAACTAATCAACATCCATATCTACAGAGCCATGCTTCCTTGAGGTCAGTAATTGCAGTGAAGTTGAGGACAATAGACAGAACAACATAAATAAAGTTAATATTACCTGGTCTCATAAGTATAGACAACAACCATGCGTTCGATTTTTTAAAGATTTCCGTTTAGCCCTTTCTTCTCACTTTTCTTCGTTACCTTCTGTAGGAGGTCCTGCATTTTATTATTCCTGTCTGCTATCAGCACTGTATTATCTGCGTATCTTATATTGTTCAGATTGTAGCCGCCAATGTAGAATAATTGGTGTACTTATAATTCTGTCAGAATTAATTCACTGTTTAGGTTGACTAGATAGGGTGAGAAGAAACAGCAAATCAAGACATGCCTCAATTTTCCTTCAAGTTTGTCATATATGGGAAATTATTGGACTTAACTCCTTAAATTGTCATCTGGTCTGTGATTAGTAGACGAGTGATTTAGTGCAATCCAACTCAGAGATAGTTCGTTCAATGATGACGAAAAATAACTTAAAACTATTAATTAAAATATCCGTCTCTTCCTTCCAGTTATGTGTTAAATAACATGATAGATTTGATTCTATAGCATTGGTTGTTAACCAGCCTACCGCAAAAATAACGGGGTAATCTTCCCCCTTGTGAGTCATGTCTCTTTCGAAATATGATCAGCGTGTATTAAGTAGGACACTTAACTGACTGAATTATTTCAGAGCATTATTATTTTTACGAACCTAATTCAAACTATTGTCAATTCTATATTTAAATATTGAGTAAAAATAACAACGTACATTTTAATGGGCATCTGTCATTAATATTATTGACAAATATTACGAATGTTTTCTTACATTGGACAAGTAGAAATTTATTGTTCTAAGTAACGAGGTTAATCAACGTAAGTGATGTCTAATTTATTGCGCGAGTAGAATTAATAATTTTCCTAAGTACGTTACTGGAAATTAACACTTGGGCTTTGATTTTCATTTGGCCACCTGCTGATCCAGCTGAGACGAAAACAACTACTAAACGCACGTGAGTACGCGGGCGCACACACACCACGCGCTTGCGCGCGCACACACACTCACACGCGCGCGCGTCTGTTGTGTTGTGTGTGTGTGTGTGTGTGTTGTGTGTGTGGGTGGGTGTGTGTGTTTGCTTTGTTTTTATATAATTCAACAGTACAATTATAATTACAAATATAAATGTTGCGAAAAATAATGAAGTTGCGCATTTCCGACATCAATCGACTGAATGGACCGATAAAATCCTCCGTGCTCGCTCGATAAAACAACTGATTCATTGACGGCATCTCATATGCATATGAGAGTTGCAAGTTCAAATCTTGCTGGGAAAAATATATTTTCCTAAAAAGAATTCTTGAAAATTATGACTGTGTATATGTATGAATATACTGTTTAATTACATAAAAATACAAAATATAGACTCAAATAAAAATATCCATTAAAAATTATATTCAAGCATATATATATATATATATATATATATATATATATATATATATAATTGTATGAAACTATTTTTAAAAACATATATATTTGTTTTTTTGATAAATAAATATCATATCCATGAAATATCATATATTTTATTTTACATAATATATATAATTGGTTCTCTAAATTGATAATATTATTTATACCGAACCCACTTCGTTGATAATTTTTATTATAAATATATTAATATTAGCTGGATCTGGATTTGGATTTTACCTACATTCTATTTCTATATTTTTTATGTCTATCTATCTATCTATCTATCTATCTATCTATCTATCTATCTATCTATCTATCTATCTATCTATCTATCTTATTCATAATAACGGCCGAGCAACTAAATATTGAGATATATTTTAAACCATTTATTGTCTTGTTTATGACTTAATTTATGTAGGGTCTCATAATTTTGATCAGCTAGTATTTAGCTTAATTTAACAGACTTTTCATATTAAAAGTTTAAAAATATTGTTAATTTGTATTTTTCTTTTTCCTATTTACATTTTTCCCTACTGAAAATTAGCAATTGGACAAACAATTCATTTTTCTTTTTATTTTCATTGATATTGTAAATGTTTACGCTTCTCTACACACACACACACACACACACATATATATATATACACAAGTATATATGTTTGTATATATACATGCATATATATGTTTGCATAAATATATATATTGTATATTCATACATATATGTATATGTGTATATAAATATATATATATACATATATAGTTATCTATACATATGTATGTACATATTTATAAATATATATATAATGTAGGCGGTAGATCAATAGATATGTAGGTAGATAACTACCTTTATAGTGATAATATACGCTTATATAATGATACAAAAATTAAAAGACTGAAGTATAAGTATTGAAATCAAAACCCAACTATATATGACTTCCTACAAACTTTTCGCATATTCACATTAATTGTTCAATACGTCGATTGTATTGTCTTTTTTTGATAGATTTGTGTTTTCCATCTATTGCCGCAAGCCTCATTGTTTGTTTGTGGTCTCACAATGATTGATGATCATTCACTATTTTATTTACGACATTATCTATGTTTTTTCAGTTGTTTGTTTTCCACCAATGCTTTTTTTCTTTTCATTCGCCTCGATACATCTATATTTTCACAAATTCTAATAAAATACTTTTCGGGATTTTACACGAACAAATTCAATAGCTTGATATATACATGGAGTTTTTTTAATCACTTCAACTTAAGCAAAGCCGTACCGACAATAGTTCGCAGGACGCTACATAAGAGAAAAGTGAGAGTTTATGCAGGAGGAGGTCGAAGATAAAAATGAAGCAGCTACAGGGGGTGTTGATGAAACGGCAGAAAATGGATGGGAATAAAAGTGTGAAGACTGTTGCGAGGGCAGAGTGAGAAAATTAAAGAACCAGATACATTAGATGATGGGGAAAGGACGAGGGATATACTGGAGTGAAATGGACCGGAGATGAGATTTGACATTGTATTTGACTTCTTGAAGATTATAGCCCTCAGTATAGCAAGCAAATAGAAGGGAATTCCACAGGCGGAAAGTGCGAGAAAGGAAGCGGATGGAGTAGAAGTAGCTGCAGTAATAAGGTGGGGTCTTTTTGCCAGTCTGGTTGCTGGAGGAAATTCTTATCCATGGGACATCAGTGAGCTAATTTCTCCGGAGCAGAAATGATGAAAATATTTGTAGAACAGATAGAGGGAAACCACAGTCGATTTGCCAGATCGGGACCGATAATGTTGCAGATTCTCATTTGTAGCTTGTAGAGAGACCTGAGATGTATGGCAGGCGCGTCGGAGAAATGTGAAAACAGAATTCAATGCACGAACGGGTGTTTGATTTGCATGTGTGCAAGATGGACTCAAGTGGAAAAACATCCTGGCCCATGACAGTGGCCAAACCTTCCTAGCAGCGGATTTAGCTATTGATTTAATGTAATGGTTCAACTTGGGTTCGGAAGTGTGGGTTAGACCGAAGCGGTCCAATATATTGCTTTGAAGGAGACTCGCTTGGTCTATGCTGAAGGGGGTTAGGAAGCACTGTCGGTGCCTGTTTTTGAAGCATTCAAATTTAAAAGCCATTTCCTAAACCAATCTACCACAAAATGGATGTCCTTCTCGCAAACTGCAGTGATATTAGCTTTAGCCGCCTTAAAAGACTTCTTATTGAGGAGGGAGTAAATGTTAGTGACATCAGCAGGAATTCCTACTTTGAATTTAATCACGTCAGGGATGTCGTTTATGTACAAAAGAAAGTCTAGGATTGAACCCTGGAGTACACCAACCTTTGCGTGGAATGAGGTGGAGACATGCCCGTTTAAGATGATCTTCATTATGCAATTTGATAGGAAATATAAGATCAAATCAAGCAAGCGTCTATTGAAAACATAAGCCTGTACCTTGAGCAACAGGCCAGCGAGCCAAACCCTATGAAATGCTTTGGATATATTCAAGGAAACACCACCTAATTGGTCGTACATATCAAAGGCCTGTGATATCTACTCGGTGATGGTCGTTAGCATAACGGCAGTAGATCTGAGAAAGTGGAAGTCATACTGTCTATCTAGGAATAGCTTATGGGCAGTAAAATATTGAACTATTTTCGAATTGATAACAGCCTTGAACACTTTTCCAAAAATTGGTAGGAGGCTTATCGAGCGATAGTTGGATGGGTCTTAAATACAGGAACCACAGAAGAGGACTTTTAGCAGGTAGGAAAACATGAAGAAAAAAGGCAGTAATTATAGTTTACTGAGGACAGTGTAGTCTTAAGGTGCATATTGAGAAAATGATCAGGATTCAGCCAAATCTGCTCACCGTATGTGGGTTAATTTTTGAATTTATCTTAGATACCAGAGAGGAGAGTAATCTTTGTTTCAAACAGACATTTTATAGTGTACTTCAAAGCGAAACCAGGATTAGTCTCATCATAACTACATATGCAAAGTATTAAGCACGATGTTAACAACACGTCGATAATTTGACGATTAAAACGGAACCTCTTGAGACTTTTTTCATTTCACGATTGTCAGATTCTCTAAATATATTTTTGAAAAGTGTCATATTCCTGTTTCCTGGGCTAATAGTTTATTTTGTGTCCATATTTTTTATTGCTTGAATAAATACAATAAGTTGAGCATTTGAAAATAATTGTTCTTTTATTTAATAAGTACCGAAGTATTAAAACCGAATGTTAGACGTGGTTTAACAATAATTAAACATATGTGCACCTAATAATTTATGTAATTAATGACTAAATAATTTTGTATAAATGATCATGTTTTCACTGTATATATTTTCAAACATATGTTTGGTTCTTCACTTCGTACACAAGTATTTTTTCATAATTTCTGACAAACTTTCTTAATATGAGGGTAAATTTACATAATATCTAACTCTTTCTAGTCGTAGGGTCATAAAATAAAGCAATATAGGTAGCTGAAACCTCAGATCTGGTTATTCTGCCATATTTTTTGCGATTCCTGACAAAATCAAAATAAAAAAAATGTAAAATTATTGGTAATGACCTGGCAACTCGGCTTGAATCCGATTCCCACCCGGGTAATGAAGCACCTTTGTATCTTTCCTATATATGTCTTTAGAGTTTTGGTCCTTTTATGGAAAACTCTGCATATCATTAGTTTTTTTTCTCTCCTATTTTTATATTTAGTAATACCTTGCTACTTAGTGGCTTTGTTTACTTGCATGCGTGAAATGATTAATATTTACACGACCGGATATTTGCACTACCGGATTACTATGCAACTCCAGTGTTTTTATTAATTATTTCTATTTAAAAATTTTAAAAAATATTTTTTGCCAATTGAATAATTCTAAATGAAAGAGAATGGTTCTTTTGTTATTACTGCACAATAACATGTGTATGAAATGAATTTATAAATATTTAATTATTAGCTATATTGCAGTTTCACCAATGAAAAAATGAAGAAAATTTAGGGTGATTCGGACGAGTTCATCTTTGGTTCCTTGCCTTGTAAAAATAATATGAAATACATCATTTCCTTTTAAAAAACTGGCGTTATTTAATAATTATGGCAGGTAGTATATATATATATATATATATATATATATATATATATATATATATATATATACTACCTAATACTATATATATTAATTTCAAAGCAGAGACACTAGATATATATTTGCGTGTTTCCATAGTTAATTCGTGTGTATAGATTCAAAATATGGCTTAATATATTACAAATTACTCATTTTTCCCCAAAACATCTTTTAAACAAATGTCTTCAGGCGATCTATTTAAACCTAAGTTTGTATACAGCTATGTATTTTTGAAATTTCGCCAATATTCTTTCTTAATATGATTGCAAATTGACAGAAAATCTAATTAGAATTGCTTTGCATGTGCTTAAAATACGTCATTAAGAACCCTGGAAGAAAGAAAAGATTAAACTCTTAGTTTATCAGAACTTACTGTGGATGCTTAAAATATGAATATTGTTGAATGAATTTTTGCACATTGAAAGCTGAATTTGTATTATCGATTCTCATCATAATGTTGAGGTCAGCCTAAAATATGTACGCTATTAAATTTATCAATAATTATGTAAAATATAAAAGACAAATTAACTAATATACCCCCTTAAATAAACTGAAAATAAGCTCATAAATTTTAAATTTATGATAACACAAAAAAGAAATGCCTGAACTTAGTTATATGTACGTATTCTACTGTCGGTAACTTATGTTTCAATAGACCAGCAAGTTAATTAGATTTCTTGAGAGAGTATTCATCAATTATGGTTGACTGAATTTCAGTCAGATTCGCTGATGGTGAAAATCCACCAATTTAGTTTTGCACAAATTGAATTTTACAAGACATTCCTTTTCCTGGGTTACTAGGATTAGGTCGGATGAGGAAAAATTTACTAGGTTAAGGCTATCCAAAAGCTGCTGAGTACACCTTACCTTGTCATAGACACCCAAACATGTTCAATGGGCTTTAATTCGGTCCCAAGACGCTAAATGATTAAAAATAATGTTATTCTCCAGTAAAAATTATGTGTTCTCCAAGAGTAATGGACAGCAACGTTGTACTGTTGAAAAATTAATTTATTTAAAAAAATGTGTTATACTTCAGTCGAACTGGATAATCTCTACAACATGTTAATATAAACAGCCGCGGTTTGATCTCCTGTATAAAATGAATTTCATTTATTTATTGGGAGGAGGTAGCACACCGTAAAATGCTTGAACCTTCCTTGCTGTCATGCAGAAAATGTCTCCAGTGAATAACCATATATTATCAGTAAAACCTGAAGCCATCTAAATCATCGAGCGTAATTGTTTTCTCACCGGAGAACAGGACACTTTTTAACATTTCTATGTCTTATGTTTGGCGCTTCTGGTCAAATTTTAACCCAGCTAGTTTTAAATGTGGAAGGAGGCGTGGGCTTGAAGGAATTTATGACCTTTAAAGTCTTTTTCTCGGAGAGGGACTATTTTTCTGTGGTGTTGTATCATATACTTAGAGATTCACAAATGATTGAATATGTTTTTTTTCTTCTTCCTAGACGTAGGAGATCATGGTTTTCTACTTATTCTTATCCCTGGTGGCTCTTATCATGATTGCTCTTGTTACACAACGCAAACCCGTTCTGTCATCTACCTTCTCAGGTTCTTCAAATGTATTATCGACTGCTTTCCCGTGTGTCTTCTTCCCTCTATCTGGCTTGTTAGTATCAGGTTCTCCGTGCCCTCCTTTCTCATTGCATGTCCCAGAAACATTAGCTGTCTCTTTCTAATGCTCAGTATTAATTTCCTTTTCGTTTCCCTCCTTTCCAAAACATCATCATTGTACACATGCTCGATAGGCAATTTATATATATATTAGATTGACGGTTGGACTGAACAACAGAAGCACGAGTTGATTTACTAATTTAGATTTTGGATTAAAAGTGCTTGAAAATAACTGGTTAAAATATACAAAATACTTCATAATGAAAATATACGAAATAATTCAGAATGAAAATAACTGGTTAAAATATACGAAATACTTCAGACTGATTATGATTTAAAAACCAACTTCACTTTTTCAAGATAGAATAGAAGACACTGTGGAAAAATATATAATATGTTTTGTTTTCTTTATATATCACCATAAATGTTTGTCTTCATATTTAATCCAATATTGACATGTTCCTTTGACATCTAATCAAATTTTTGAAATTATCCAAACCCCATAGAGTCATATTAAATTTCTTAAGCGCGGTCATTTCTTTAATTTTTCCTTCTTTCATTATCAACAAAAGCAACTAAAAATGATACGTAAGAAACAAATCACGTAACAAACAAATAATTCGTTACTTATCACACTGAGGAAAGTCAACTTTCTTTTGTCTAGGAAGTACAATGGCGAAAATAGTTAAAAGAATGAAATAAGAAAAGAAAAGTATAAAATACCGTACAGTGCAATTGGAGATGACGTTAAATGTTCGGCTGAGTGTGCCGATGGTACTGGCCCATGTCCCTACGGTAGTTTCGCCAGAGCAGAAAAGATGAATACTACCTGGATGAGAGCCAGCCATATGGTCCCAGTATGCCTTAAGGAATGTTGAAAGTGCCAAGCCGAGAGTTCAATACGCTTATTCTCGCATTTCTAAAATACTCCGTCGATCGTTCTGATGGCAGTTCCTGCACAGATGCCGAAAGGGGAAAACAGATGAAGTAAACAGCAAGATTTTTTTCTTTTTTCTGAGGGTTTATGTAACATTTCTATTGCGAACTCTTTATTTATGTTTGAGATATTTGGGATTTTCTCTTAGCATTTTTTATAATATTTCCTTATTAAAGCCTTTCCGTCGAGATAATAATTGATTTATATTTACTGTGTTATTCAGAATTCCGATTGCATTAACGTCCTCTCTCTCTCTCTCTCTCTTTCTATCTCTCTCTCTCTCTCTCTCTCTCTATATATATATATATATATATATATATATATATATGTGTGTGTGTGTGTGTGTGTGTGTGTGTGTGTGTGTGTGTTCAAACACACGCACCACGTATGTATATGCTAGAAATAAGTAAGGTCTCATAAGAATTTTACAGTATGTGTGTTTACGTATACATAAATAATATTTACATTATATATATATATATATATATATATGGGGGTGTATGTATGCTGGGGTGGCTGGGTGTGTGCGTGTGAATTACAATAAGAGACATAAATATGTATGTTTGTACTCATGTGTGCGCAAATAAATGTTTATATATCATATATTTTGGAATAATATATTAATTTGTCAAAATTTGAATAATTCTCTGGAAAATATATTAGAAAATTAAATTTCACAATAAATATTTAAACTGTCATATCTTTTCGCTTTAATTACAAGGAAATATTTTGGGATATCTATATATGAAAATATAGTAATTTTCTTGTCTTGATACAACAGGTAAATATTTATTCCGGTTAAGGAAAATACATGAAGAGAGAATAATAAATAAAAGGACAATCTTTAAAATCTGGAAAAGTTCATAACAAAAAACTTATCAATATATAAGGTTCAGATTTGAAGAACGTGAATTTATTTACGCGTAGAGTCACGCATATTTTCTTTGATAAAAATATTGGATTTTACAAGCTACGTAATTATATAAGCATTATTATGTATCACTATTTTGTGATTTCGCTCGTTAAATGTCTATGTAAGACGATTATCCGGCTGCGATTGACATCTCTACAAACGCTAATTGAAACAATTGCCGACAAGAAAGGTGATTCAAAATTAGACTGATACATAATTTCATTGGAAAATGTCCATAACCACACATTCAAACTTTTATATCTATAGAGTTTCTTATTTTTTTCATAAATACATAGTTTATCGTGTTTTCGAAAATCATTTGTCTTTATAATTTTTATTTCCTTCACTAACGATCTTTTATATCAGGACATTTATTCTAATTATTTCTATCTCCCAAATGTCTGCAATGCTTGAAGAGATATTCATTCCAGTTGAACCTTTCCAGGCTCAAAACCCTTGCTCACTTATGTTCCTCTGTCTGGCAATGGTCCATGTTCAAAGTTTCACCACCATATCCATTCCCAAAGTTGTCATTCAACAGTTGGTTTCACGCATGCGTCATTCAAATTAACCACATCTCAGCATTAACATTTTTGGGGTACATTTTCTTTGTTATTTTGTTTTCTTTATTCTTTATGTATTTTTGTTTCAATATAGCTTGCAGTAATTTATTTTTCATTGAAAATTTCGCTAACACTATGCTGTTTCAACGAAAAACATAGGGAAATACACCAATTCAAACTGAATGATATTTTTTCTTAAATCGAGTGAAATATTTATATTATACCGACTTTCAATTCTCGACATAACATGAGTTATACTACAAAATTTCTGTCGTTATGAATTAAACGAAAAAAAATAGTTTTAGAATATATCTTACATTAAATATCTGTATTAATATTGGTTTCAATAGTTCAAATGCAAATTTAATCTTTGATCATATTTTATAAAACCTGTAAATTAGAAGATATCTGAATATATTGAAGGTATACAGAGAGGTCAAAATAAAATCTAATGTTATATCATTCCTAGAAAATAACGCATAACGAGCTAAATGTTTTACTTCTAAAAACTGCATTAAACATATAAATATAGTCTGCATATTCTGTTTCGGGACATATATTTTCGAGAGAATCGTAATGAAATGTTAGCATATCGGCCAGAATTTGTAGAGGAATATACATCTATTCCTTCATTTGTTGATTAGTATTGCGTTCCCGATCATTCTGATAAAATTCTCAATCTCTTTCTCTCTAGTTATATCATTACATTTTAAAGGCATTTTTGTCTTTCATCTTATTGTCATTCTGCTATTGCTTAGCTTAATATATATATATATATATATATATATATATATATATATATATATATATATATGCATTCAAATTCTTTCAATAAGAAAGCTTATTTTTCCGCATGGTCTTATGAAAATATTATTTAATAACATTCTTAATTTAGAGCAAGGGAAAATTGCGTTAGGTTTCAATGCTGGTGTAAGGAATGTGTGCAGTTTTAGTTAGCAATGCTTAATGAAATATCGTATGGATATTACCAAAACACCAGTGTCTGCCGTTCTGTTCAGAAAATACAATTTCAATACGTAACAAATATTTCTTTGAGTATTTGCATTCAGATTATCTTTTCGTGTTTCTTAAACAGGCAGTTTAGTGTAAATTTAAATTGACCAGATGATTGTTATAAGAAAAATTTGTTCTGAGTTAAATAATAGAATACGCTGTCTCTGATCTAACTAAAAATCACCAAGAAATATTTTTATATTAAAATCGAATTTTTGTGATTAAAAACACTACTACACACATTTTCCATGTCTGATTTTACGGCATAATATATATATATATATATATATATATATATATATATATATATATATATATATATATATATATGATTCATGTCACAGAGGTATATTATAGGGAATTATCATTTGTAAACTTTTTCACTCCCAGCTATGACGACCTTTAGAAAAAAATAAACTGTATGTTTAACAAAGTGTAAATATCTGTTTATATTTCTGAGATGAAGAAATATTTACACTATATATTTCGGACTATTCAACTTGGTTGCAATTTGTTCGAAGTTTCGCCGTTTTACTCCCTGAACTTCTTCAGCACCTAGAAAATTTTGAATCATTATTACGATCACTGGGGTATATCATTTCGTTTCCGTGTGCTAAGCTTCTTTGGGTAGGCATAAGTTATCTCCCTCTACCCGGTTCAAGAAGTTACTTGTTCACGACCGCTTTACGCTACTATTACACACATCTCACTTCTCCTTGGCTCAAGTCACTAGAACTACCCAACGTCAATATACATTAGATTATGTGTCCTTAAAAACACTTAGCCTAGTCGATAGAGACGTTGGTTCACTACCAGGATACAGCCGTAGTAAGCAACTATCTAAGAATGGTAGATTAGACGATAATAACTCATGACTACCTAAAGAGATTTCGCAACAACGAATGAGAATGATATGCGCTAATTACCATAATAATGGGTTAGGTTCGAATTTCTAGCACCTGTACAAGTTCGGCATGTGCAACAGTCGAAACCTCGTACAAATGGCTAACAAAGATGAGAACAATAGTCCGAATAATATAAATAGTTTATATAAACATTGGATACATTACAAATATATCCAACTTAAAGCAAGATAATTTGAAAATAACACATAATACCCAGCTGCTTTGAGTAGATACAGCATAGCTGCCAAGGAATGCACTCAATGATAGGGAAGAAAAACATTTTTTTATAATGCTGCTACCTTACGGACATACCCAAACACCACAAAGGCTTTGGGAATAATTTCATTCAGAGAACCGGACACAAGTTCAATACTCTGAATAACTTTGGGTTTTGTCTGCACTGCTGAAAAGTTGCCGTCTTTTAGTATGAATAGCGCACGAAAACCATGCGCAAGTTAGTACTGTCCGACTACTGGAGAGGTCACTCCAACGTCCGAATACTTGAATAATGTTACAAGACGGTATATTTATCTCACAAGAAAAAGGACCTTTACTTACTTCATAAATATATGTGTGTGTGTGTGTCTATGTGTGTGTGCGCGCGACTGCGTTATCATGATGAATGATAAAAATAGTTGACATGTACAATTAATATATATATATATATATATATATATATATATATATATATATATATATATATACTAATACGTCGTCATTTAAGAGCAAATTTCCATCACTCCTAAAAGCAAATGACGATAATAAATAAGTTAGAATAAGATAGATGAATGCTATGTTTCCTAAACAGTGTTATCTCAAATTCTTTCGTAAAGTTAATCCATAATATTTTCGTCAGTCGAATTCTTGACCATGAGAGTGTTCCCCCATGGCATATGGGTTGCACAAATCATGTTCTTCCCTTTCGTTTTCAATTATAGTAACTCTTCTACATGCATTGTATTACTTGACACTTTCAATTCTATGCATGCAATATTGGTGGACATTCGAAGATCTCACTCTAAACAGTAAATTATGTGGTATGGATCAGTTTTGATTTAGTTTGAGATTCATTTTAATCTAAAACAGTTATGCACATTTTTGGAAAACCTGTATATCAAATTAGAATTTTTTACAAAAAATCTATTTTATAAATTTAATACAAGTTGGTATGCCGAAAACGATTTAAAAAAAAGATTCTCCACCATTTTTTTATGTTTGTTCACAATAAAAAAAAACAGACCAAAATTATAATTTGACTCTGTATTAACGACATAAAATGGGAAAGGTGCTTTGACATTTGAGTAGAGCGCCTTCATAAAATCTAAGGAAGAATCAGAAATATTACTGGTTCTGATCTGACGTCTCGGCAAATGTATATTTCCTACGTCGTAATGCTACATACCTGTTCCTTTCCTATTAATAATCATACGGTATTTGTTCGGATAAAAATCCGCTTCGGTACCTAGAATTTAAGAAAAAATAAGCACAATACTAGACTGACGACGAGATCTTATTAGTTTAAAGTTAATTTGGCGAGATGTAACTTTTTCAACAATCGCTTTTTTCACAGTTCCCGATTGTAGAACTCATTTCCCTTTCCATCCTTCACAGGCAACTTCAATTTGCGAAAATACAACTAGAATATCAATCTTGTGTCCTTCTGTTTGTTTGTTTTTAGTTCTCGCTCAATATTAATATTTCTAATTCCTCCACCCCCGATATCCTTATGTATCCAGAAGGTTTTTTGTCTTACATGGGGTGAATTCGATAAAAAAAAAAATTGAGATATCATATTTCCAATTTGGAAGTATTTATTGTAATGTAATTAAAATCAAGCTTTTTTTTCTTCTACTATGCACCGTGTCACTCTATGAGTTAGGCAATCAAGGCCTTCCACATCTTCCTATCCCTAGGAGTATTTAACACACTTTCTTCTGTTACTCATCCTAAACACCGCTCTGCCATGCATTTACTCAAACCTATCAAGTTTGTAACACGTTTATTTCGCCAATCTCTCTTACACTCTGACCTGTGATTATCAAATTCTCTAAGCCCTTATTTCTCATTACATGTCATGGGAACTTCAACTGTCTTTTCCTGATGTTACGTTCTAGTTTCCATTACTTTTCCATCTCCAAAACATCATCGTTGATCACGTTCGTTCCAAGTTCTCATCAGCATACTTCCGAGAACATCTTTTTGGTTGTTTCAAGTCTCTCCATCGGTGTTGAGGAGATTGTTCAATATTCAATGTCATATTCAGGAAGAGATATCACATAATAATACAGTTCGCTCTTCTTAGTTTCCATCTATATTTTCCTATCTGTTAATACTCAACTCAAAAACTTTACTGGCAGCAAACCGCTGCACACGGAAAAGAAACGAGTTCAGCAGGTATACAATGATAGACAGGTGCAAGAAAAGGGTGGGTCTTCTCAGCAGATTTATAAAATTATACAGAGATATGATTCCGAAAAACAAGGTCAATATTGAAAAAGGATGTTCTGCTAAATATCATTTCGGAGCTTCGGATATTATTTTGAAAAAAATCTATCTTTATATCAATGAAAATAATATGTTTATAGAATAAGGAACTTTTTACTTGATGGTCTCTTCGGTTTCAATAAATCTATCATAAATCTGAATAGGAGTTTCTAACATAAAGAAGAATCCTGTAAAACATACTCTTGAAGAAGTATTGTTTCATGCCATTTCTGTTCATAGTGAAAGGATATACTCAATCATTTATTTATATTTGCTGATAACTTAAATGAGATATTTTAAAATGAACACGTAATATATTTCCGTTGCCATATCCACGATATTTTAAATCCCAAATGTCTTTCTCCGATACAGACTGATATCCAATGCTAGACACTTACCAAGCCATTTAACAGATAAGCCGATACATACCGTTCCCATTTTCATAAGTGTCTAACATGAGCACAGTACGCAACCCAGATTTTGGACTCTGTTCGCCACGTCCACATACAGCGCTGATAAGTATTACAAAAATTAAAAATTATTTTTATATTTTTCCTGGCAATACCAATGTGTTGTGATGGGAATCAACTTCGTTTTAAATATTCTTAAAATTAAGTCATTTTTTGCTTAATTTTAAAAATATTTGTTTAATTGAACGATTATTTTTTTATATTTTTTTTTTAATTTAGCAGAAATATATTTGACTGGGGAATTACTTGTTTCTTTCAGTTTTTTTTTTTTTTTTTTTTTTTTTTTTTGCTGACCTTGTGTTAGTTTGTCTCTTTCTTTCTCTTTCTTGGCCGGCTGTATTTTGGTTGTCTTGCTACCTTCTTGAGGTCACACACTGGCTATTTCAGTTGACTAACTCATCCCGCCTCAAAATTCACTTGGAGTGACCAAAAAGTTAGATTATTTTTATCTTCCTGGCAGTACAAATGTGTTGGGATGGGAATCAACTTTGTTTTAAATATTCTTAAAAGTAAGAATGCTTAATTTTGAACTCTTCATGCTTAATTGAACGATTGTTTATTTTCTTTTCTTTTTTCTTTTTCTTTTTTTTTGTTATTTAGTAAAAATCTCTTTGGCTGAACTAAGTTAAAACTTAGCAATTCACCACCTCATATTTTTTTTTAATTGGAGTAGATATCGCCCGGTTCACTCACCACCCACGTCCACTGAACAGGTCAAGAGGCTCATTCCCTCTTTCCCTGTTTAGCATGTCATTTCCGGTTTTCTCTTTTCTCTCCTCAGACCTCAGTATTCGTGCTTCAGGGATTTTCCTGCGATGCGACTGGTTGGTGGCAACGTCTCATCATTGAGAGAGTACAAGGTTGACAGTTTCCTGGTTGCCCTAACACTTGCGTAGCATTAAGAGCAGCTGCTTTGATCAACAGTTGCATAATATCGGGGTTCTTTTACTGCCATGTCACGCATGGATATGCGTCCCTTCAAGCGCTTTTGTTGGGCAACGCCGAGGCCACACAATGATGCAGCCCGAGCCAGTTTCCATCCCAGCGCACATCGTGGATAATGACCGCTTGCATCCTCTACTCAAGTTCCCTCCCTCCCAACAAAACCTTAATGATAAACTGAATCAGAAAAAATCCTAAACCAATCAAACTCAAATCATCAAAATCTCTTAACATTACTTTTACTAACATCCGGGGCGTTCATACTAACTTATGTACCGTAGAAGCTTTCCTCCACGACATGACATCCTAGCGCTATGTGGGACTAACCTCAACTCATCAATTCCATCGTCAAGACTTCTCGATCTCTGGTTATTTTCCCCTCATTAGGGAAGGATTCCACAGTCCACATGTATGGGCTGGGGGTCTACGTTAGTGAACACCTCCCTATATCTAGGGTGACATCACTCGAATCCACTACACACCAATATGTATGTCTTCTTCTGTCACGTTCGGTTAGCTACCATTTTTCCTTTACCTTTCCCCCTCTTATCCCAACTGCTCCCTTCTAGACAGCATTTCTGACAATTTAGATAAGGCTATTTCTTACCACCCATTTGTTCACATATTTGTGTTCGGAGATCTTAACGCCCATCATGCTGAGTTGCTTAAAGGCTCTGTCACTGATTCAGCGGGCATCCATACCATCAACTTTGACTTTTCTCAATCCCTTACGCAAGAAGTGGACTTTCCCACACTCTTTCCGAGCACTTCTTCTGGACACGACTCTTCACTAGATATATGATTTACTTCTGCACCTGACTCCTGCCAGGTCTCGCAGCTTTGCCCTCTCGGCTCCAAGGACTATTGGCAGTTATGCAAACGGGTGCTGAACAATAGCAAATCCTCTATCCCTCATGTAATCAATGAATTTGAAGTCCTCATATTATCAGCGAACAAGGCCGAGTGCTTTGCTCGTAGATTCTCATCCAACTCCACATTTGACTCATCTGATGTAAACTCACCCGAATTTCCTATTAGAACTGAGGCTAAACTGTACGTTATATACATTACCCCGACAGTAGTATCCCGTGTAATATCAAAACTTGACCCACATAAGGGGAGCAGTGGTGATGAAATCCCGGTGATTGTGCTGAAGAAATGTGTCCCCGAACTCTGCTCCGTTCTCTCTAAACTGTTTAACTTCCCTGTTTGCATACTGTTTTCCTGCATGCTGGGAGTACTTTTCTGTCGTTCCTATATCCAAGAACTCTTGTTAAGCTTCGGACCTAGCCAACTAACGCCCTATCAGAGTTCTACCAATTTCCGGAAGGTCATTATTAATGCTGAAATAGTTCAGCATCTTACTGCCCATAAACTCTTCTCCACCTGGCAGTATGGCTTCCGTTTTGCCAGGTCCATGTCCGACATGCTAACGAACATTACGGAGTACATGTTGCGGGCCCTTGAGGAGTACTGCGAGGTTCATGCTGTTGCTCTGAACCACTCCATTGCTTTTGACAGATTTTGGCACGCTGGCCTTCTATGGTAGCCACGGGGTTAGGGTATCGCCGGACTATTGCATGATCTGATCCAATCCTTTCTAAATAACAGCATAATGAAAGTCGTCCTTAATGGGCATGCTTCCACATTTTAGTGTACAAACGCTGTTGTCCCTCAAGGCTCTATGCAAGGCCCGACTCTTTTTCTTATTTTCATAAATGACCTCCCAGACGAGACCAAGAGCCAAGTTGGCATCTACGCAGATGATACCACAATTTACTCCCGCATCAGTAAGAAACCCGGCGCGGTGGACAAACATAATCTCGCGGATGATCTTGAGAAGGATCTACATTCTGTGGCGAATTGGGGTAAAACGTGGCTTGTAAATTTCAATGCGTCTACGACCAATCTGATGTCTGTCAATCATCAGAAGCAACCTCTCCTGCCTCCTATAAACATGAACTAAGCGAGTCTCCCCGAGAGTCTTACACTCTCTTCTGATCTGAAATTGAACCACTACATTGATTCAATAGCTAAATCCACTGCTTGACTGTTTGGAAGGTTGGGTCACTATGTCGGGCCAGTATGTTTTTCCCGCCTGAAAACATCCTGCATATATACAAATCAGCCATTCATCCGTGCATGGAGTACTGCTGTCATATATGGTCAGGCGCCCACATTGTTCACCTCGGTGTTATTGACAGGCTCCAAAAGAGAATCCGTAATATGATAGGTACAGACTTGGCGGCTCGACTACAGCCACTTTCCCACCGAATGGATGTGGCCTCCCTGTCTCTGTTCTATAAATACTTTCATTGCTTCTGCTCCAACGAACTTAAGTCACTGGTGTCACTGCAACAGGTGTTTACTCGTGCAACCAGACTGGCAACAGAGTCTCACCCATTCACAGTGAGATTAACCAAATGCAGACGACAATTCTACTCCTGCAGCTTCTTTCCTCCCACTTCCCGCATGTGGAACTCGCTTCCTTATTCTTGGTTTCCTGACGGCTACAATCTCCAAGAATTCAAATACAAGGTCAATACTCATCTCTTCATCACTTGACACTAGTTCTTTGATCACCACCCTGTATATTCTTCCCTTTCTCCTCACACCTGAAACTGTCATCACAACTGTGTCCCTTCCCTTCTCTTGCTCCTTTCTAAATGGTTTGTCCTTCTCTTTACTCTCTTCTATGTTGTGTTTTTACACTTATGTAGCCTCATGCACATCAGTGGTGTTACCGCCTTGCTGGGGTGATATAATTAAAAGAAATAATCGTTCAAACCAAATTAAAATCTCGCTTGACATATTCAATATATATGTAATATGTATGAAAACCCATTTATTTAGCAGCACCCTGCTTTTGTAACAAGAAAGTGTCCTCATTCCTATCCACACGTTCGTAAAATTCATATTGGCTTCTGATTTGTATATGATATATATTTGATAAAAAATGCAACATTTTATGCTTAAAACGTCAAAATCAAACGTATGCATTATAGTTGAGCTGTTATAAACAGCTTGACGCAGAACACAAAATATATCTTCAAAAGTCGATTGCTAATAAGAAGATGCAGAAAAATATAATAACAAAAACAAGGGGTATTCTTTTAGGCTTCTATGCAATATCAATATTCTGTATTTAAAAATTATGGGGAAAGTTGCTCACAGATAAATGGACATGACAAATATGCGGTTCCCCTGACGAATGTGGTGATTATCATTGATCGAATATGCGTCACGTTGATGTCCTAAGTATAATAAGAACTACAATGTAAATTTTATAAAACCAAATAAATTAGAAACTTTATTAGAAAGTGAAAGGAGAAAAGTTATTAAACACAGCCCATAGTAAAGGAAAGAGAACTCTGAACTCGTTTGTGCAGAGAAATGAAAATGGGTGTTGATAAATGGGAAAATTAACACGACCTCAAAAGACAGTTTTTTGGGGAGGCCATGATCACCTAGATTCTGAAAAAACTTGGCATATTGAAGTAATCACAAGAAATATTTGCATTCAATCAACATTTTGTTAATGTTCTCTAAATTAATTCTCCAAATACATGTGAAAACAATAATTCATTGCTTCCGAAATTCGTGAATATAATATCCTGCACGTTTTAGGCAAAAACTTGAATTTATTAATCAGCTATATTTTTAGAAGCAAGTTAATACCTCACATTCTCTTTTAAACATTTAGAGTCTTTTAGAGAATCTAAAAGAAGGCTACCAAAACGTAGAGGAGGTCTAATGCATTCGAACGTTATATTTCAGTGGGAATATATATTCACAAGTAAGTGCACCTCCACATGCATACATACTTTTAGCATAGTGCAAAACTGTTTGTATTTAGAGTTTTCTCCCCTAACAATTGTTACTATAGATCCCAGTATGTAATGCTGTTTTAACTTTAGGTGAGATAGCTAAGAGGAGAAAATTCCAACGTAAATGAATATAATGAATTGAATTTGAATTTGAACACTGCTCTCTGATTTCCGAGTTGCTAACCATTACGCCAACGTGCGAACAAATGGAGAGAAGCTAATGTAATATTAATTTCCCGAGAACATTTTTAACTATTATTAATATTATATTCACTTTAAATGTTTACGCATTGAACGTATAATTAACATTTTATAATTTGATTAATTTCTTAAGATAAAAAATCAACTCTGCACAAAGTTGTGAGATATAATTATTTTTAATAGTGGCGCCATGATCCACAATGTAAAACTAAAATAATTAATAAATGAAAGGTTAAATTTGTAATATATGCAAACCTAAACATATACGCGTTTGCCATTTTTCCCTTATGAGTACGGGCAAATCGGCGTGCTATAACGGTCACCAATCTTTTACACCTGAGGAGTGAATTCAATCTTCACTGGGTACCCCATACATTCTGCCGTGTACCACATCTAAGCGGCACTTAATATATCAATTCTTCTTTGGGAGTATTATCTTAATGTTCTTGTGACGACAGTTCAGTGAAAGGCAAATATTAATTAATAAAATAAAAATAATTATGAGTACAGGTTAATAATATTCAAAATAACTGAGTATTCATACATTATACCAGCTAACATCGAACGAATTAAGATTTTCTTGATTGTCTCCAGAAACATATTCCTAGTATCATAAATTAGTTAATCAAATGATATAGAAACATTTTTTCATATAGTGATTATTTTTGTAGATTACTCAAATTTACAAACTGTCTACAAAGTAGCTACTTTCAGTTCTCATAATCATAATTCATTTAATATGAGGAGATTAAAAACAACTAAGCAAATATACAGACAGTATACTTGTACTTTTACAAAAGGAAAATTAAAATAAAACACTACTTTCACCATGTGAACTCAAAATAATGTTTCAATTTTTCCATTGTCCTTATGTGAACATAATATTTACCAATGTTTAAATTATTGCATTCAGCTATTCCGTTTTTTGGGAATGCATGAGGCAATCATAACAGGACTCAGAAATAATGAAACCCCAGACAAATAATACACATTCTTTGACTGCTACTTTTTTGTGTCAGTTATCTTCAGCTGTTTATTTCCACAGTCACCATCATGTATTTCATTTCTTGGCAATTCGGTTTGGAACAAAATTAATCTGCGCCTTTCACGAAAAACTGACACTAGGGAAATGAGAAAGTGGTTAACAATAGATCGAGAAACAATTTCCACTGATAAGAAAGGAAAAGGCCATAAGATCGGTGACAGAATATTTCCGATTCTGACAGAGAGATAAAAAATATATATATAAAAAAAACACGCACATCTCCAAGAGATCAGTTACATATAAAATACAGCCAAACATATTCCAATAATTTAATATTTAACAAAACCTATCATATCTAGTGCATTGGTGCCTTAGATAACTTGTAAAAAGTATTCCTTTGAAAACTTACAAACTTATCACAGCATTCTTTTTTTTCAATCACACAACAAAATAACTTTTCGTGATTGGTATCTGTAAACTTGTCGTATGTGTTCTTCATGTCGTAAACACCGTTTTAATGACGGCTTCAGTTTTCGAAAAAAGTTTCAAGCCACAATGAGCAAAATTTGGACGGCGGATATCTCTAAAATGACGTAGTTACACTCTGTCTTTTTAAAAAAAAATTAATGGCAATTGACGAGCTTCTCCACAGTGCTCCGGTGATCTGAATTTATGCCTTCTACGTGACTGGCTTACAGATCCCACTTTTAACCATTGAAATTGTTAATCTAAGCGCCACTTCAAAACCAGTAGTTACTTTTCTCACACTTTCCCATATAGAAGTACGTTCCGTTTATTTGCTTCCCTGATAAATTCAACGTCAATTGCAATCGATTAAATGTTTGAATACTATTCGTATTTTATCATTTCGTTTTACTACACATACACAGTCTTTTTCTTTCATTTTTGCTCTCTTAAAACCTCGGCACACTTCAGTCTTATTTATTGTGTAATTAAAAAAATAAATGTCTGAACTAGCCTCCATGTAAAACTTATTCTCATACATCAGATAATCTATTTCAATGGCACCTTACCTCTTGCTTCTGGAAGTAGTTTTATGCCAGCTACGAAAATTTCATGAATAGTCTACCAATATGAACCAAGGCATTGATACAGAGGCAAAAATGTTCTAAAAATAGATTTAGTTTAAAACTGTATAATAAAATCAACTAAGTTTTTAAAAGTAGTTTTTACAAGACTTTGAATTCGTGCTTTATACAATTTCAGTGATATCAGTATCTTAAAGAATCAGCAGACACATGACTATATGTCTGAGAGATTTATAAAATTTACTCGGCTGACTAGACAATGTTCTGCCACATTACATGATCCAGATATAATGTGTCTTGGCAAAGATGTGTTTTAATATCACAAATAAATATATATTAAATACACTGATGCCAGATGATGTAGACAATATCATATATGATCATGCGAGTTAATGTTTTAATAATCGTGATATATAAAAAATCAGGGTATATTTATATGAATGTTTGCCACGGAATTGCATCTTCTTCATTTAATGATATATGTGTGAATACAAAATACTAAAAGCCACTGAAGTATAGTTTTACTGAGTAAGTTTGTCAGCAAGATACAAGCAGGAGAACAGCATAGATATCGGCTGAATTTGGACATCAGAAACCAAGATTGTAGTTTTCAGGGAAGCATTCTCCCAGGAAGTCATTCCACAAAATAACAGTTCCAGGAAAGTTGTTTGTGTGGAAATTGTTGTTTATCAAATGATCGGAGAGAATGAAAAATATTTGGCACCAAGAAAACGGAGTCTCTTATCCGAGATTTGAATGTCTTAGCTGGATTTACTAATGAATGTAACTGGTCGGAGGACTACCATGGTAATAGTGAAACATTTCTGAAATGATGGAGATGTTTCGTTTTTTATATTAGGATATAGACTCGAATATAATTCAGCATTTACGAGGAAGCGTACGCACTTTTGAACTCAATCGAGACAGGCCAGAACAGAGCAGGACAGGGTATGGTAGCGCCTGTACAGAATATGGCAGCAATAAACCTTTGTAGTTTAATCTGCCTTTTTAATGAGAATTTTACAAAAATACGAACTTTCTGGAGTGATATAATGCACTAACTGTTTTTCTACATTCATTAGCGATGGAACAAATACACAAGCGTATTTCAATACAAAGATTAACATCGTAATTGATGTGGTGATAACAGTTATACGACTATATATATATATATATATATATATATCCGCATCTTTTATTTAGTAATGGATTTGAATACTGTCGGCTGCTGGCGTGTGTTTACATTGTATATAATAAGCTAAAGTTCGCCTTCTTTCACCGAGCGTCCATAGCTCAGAGGTAGAAATACCGGCTGATATCAATTCGTTCGGGTTTCAATCTAACCGTACTGATGAGATGTGATAGCGTGAAACACATTTATATGTGGATGACTATATATAATTGGTATTTTGACAGCAGTTTTTCTTTTATACGAGTTTCATTATAGCAGACAGACAATGTACAGAGATTAGTATTTTCTTCATTTCTTTTTTTATCCGTGTAATATTTTCTCTTTTCTCTATCCTCATAATATTGTTGTCATTCTTTGCGAAAAAACTTATGTAAAAATTGTCGAATTCTACAAAAATTTCTAAGAATAGGAATTTCTGTTTTCTATTGCAGTTAAGGAAATTCATTTTATTCAAAATAGCTACATAAAACACTATACAAATTTAATTAAAAATAAAAATAAAAGATAGCTTTTATAATAGCTAAAAGAATATCCGATATTTTTCGACTATAAATAACATTTTGACAGATTTACACGATTTCTCTCCTAAAAATAACCAGTGATTTGGAGAAAACGTTAAAGGAAAAAAACTTAATAGTATATCATTCTATGTTGTCCTTAATGAAAATATATATCAGTATGAAGACAACTCATAGGTTTGGAATTCAGTGTTGCCCAGCATATAATTTTAGAAAAAATACTAAATACAACATGAATTGTAAGACGTAATATAAAAACATCGCAATAACACACATACACACACACACACACACACACACACATATATACATATATATATATATATATTTGTGTGTGTGTGTAATCACATAATAAGATTACTGCAACACAAGTGTCGTTGTGTTTTGGTTGCCAGTTTGTTAGCACCTCGTTATGCCTTTCTTGTAATTCAGCCAACAAGATATATATGCTTAAATTTTATTATAGATCTTTACTTTTCTCTTACATTGTTGTATATACTTGTCTTCATTTTCACGAATTGAAATATTTTCCTACACACATTATATATAACAACTTCCATTCACCGAAATTTTTCTTCTCTTTCAACTGAAAAATATTGTTAATCACTTAGCATTCCTAATGCTTCTAAAACGAAACTGCTATCAATTAACCATTATAGACAATTGCTTCTACCTCCAATTAGCATAGAACAGGTTAACCTCCTTGAGAGTAAAACACTACGCCTCCTCGGCCTCACACTCTCAGCGGACCTCAAGAGGAATGACTATATCGAATCCGGTGCTATGAAAGTCGGTTCTCTGTGTAAGGCCCGGAAGTTTTTTTAGTCTGAGTCCATCCTGCACATATATAAATCTACCATCCGCCCGTGTATTGAATACTGCTGCAACATCTCGTCAGGTTGCCACTGCTATTTTCGTCGGGGTTCTTGACTAAATACAACGGATAATCTGTAATGTGATCGATACTGACTTAGCAGCCGGGCTGCAGTCACTGTCTCACCGGGGTGACGTGGCTTCACTGTGCCTCTTCTATAAATACTTTCACGGCTTCTGCTCCGATGAACTTAGATAACTGGTGCCCCCTAGATATGAATTTGCACCAGATACTTGATTATCAACTTGGTCCAACTCTTTTACAGTGAAACAGATAAAATGTAACCTCAATTTCTACTCTAACAGTTTCTTTTCTCGTACCTCTCGTCTGTGGAATTCCTTTCCAACTACTTGCTTCCCCGTCAGCTACAATCTTGAGGAATTTAAATGTAAGGTCAATAGATATCTATTACACTAACTCGCATCCATTTTCTCAAACACTCTTTCCATCTGACCAACCCCCATCCTCGGTATCCTCTTTCGTATATCACCCTCCTCCCTACATTTCCTAAAACAAACCACTCTTTCTCATCATCTTCCCCCTACTTAACCCCCTGCCCATTTCTATAACTAATCGCTCTTTCTCATCACCTTCCCCTATGTAACCCCCTACGCAATAGTGCAGTGGAGTGCTCTGCTTGGGGTGAAATGATTAAAAAATAGCGCTTCATTTCTTCATATATGTTAAACTCAGTCTAAATGATTTATGTACTACATTAAATTGCATGACTCGTATTTATACATATTTACTTTGCATTTATTTTTCTTTTATTCATAATACCTACCAGTAACTTCAGTCAGTAAATAGTCTATGTTTTGTGACAGTGTATTAACCAGAATATTCAGTCATATTTCCTGTGGTGTCGCATATTCTCCTTTAGGATGTGTATGAGACGAGAGAATGTGATGATAGTCTGATCATTTAATTTTTTTATGTTGGATTTAAATATAGGTATTGGAGAATCTTAATCTCAAATGGTATACTTACTTTATTAAGGGCACATATTTTTGGCCGTGATTGTGCGGAATGCTTGTTACACGTCATAAATTAAAAAAATACTGATTGATTGACTGATTTGTGTTTTACAGTTTAATGACACATTGAGGTCTATTTAAAGCAGAAAAATATATCGGATTGTAAGAAGTTTATTTTTGCGAGTGGGAATTGTATTATTTTTGTTTAGATTAAAAATCATAATAGCTGGACTAAAGAGCTGAATCTATACATTTTCTAGATAGATGTGAATTTAAGTGACACTAACGAATCCAATTGGAATTACATCCCGCTCTCTAATTTCAATAAATCTCAGGAATTTATTGTAAAGTAATGATTACGATAAATTCTCTGATATATATCGACGAAACACAAGTTCAATGTCTTTCTTTTTCGTATTGCTCAGAGTTAGTTTATCTTTGGTTAGAAAATAATAACTTAATTATATGTTAGTTTTTTATGGTTGTCTATACTTCTGAGATGAGGTAGCATTTACATTATTTACCTTGTTCGGACTAATGTAGTAATATTTATTGCCATTATTCTAAAGTTTTCATCGTTGTCGACTCCGGCATTCTTCAGCTGCTTGGAATTTCGTACCGAATCTTTTATTACGAACACTTAGTTATAACTTCCTCATTCCATTGAGGATGCCACTTTTTGTAGCCATGTAGTTTTCTCTCTGTAATTTAACTCTCAATGTTATTTGTTCATCACAGCTGTGGCCTGGAATTGAACTCACAAATCTTCGGTTCAAGTCAGTGGAATAAAACAACGTCTATATTCAGTTAGTATTTTTTACCTGTGGAAAATTATTTTTGCTATGTAACTTTATAAGGGGTGCGCGTTGTGGTGCAGTGGATATTAATTCGAGACGAGAAATCCGAGAGCAACGTTCGAATTCTAATTAAAATTTGTTGCATTCACTTTATAAATACCAGTCTGACTGTATTCTATAGCCTTGGTTGGTAATCAGTCTGTCACAGAAAGTAATGGCAACTTACTGCGGAAAAATCTTCTGCCCAGTTATTAATGTCTATTTCAAGACCTGATCGCCAAGCGTGTACTGCGTATGCCACTTAACTAAATCTTATAAGTTGCTCAGATTGTTATAAAATAACCTTTAATATGACTCCGATCATATTTCATTTTTGATAATTTCTTATTCATTTGGATTAAAAACTGTTCGATAAAATTATATTGTAGAACATTGGAATATTTTACATTTTCCTTCTCGTTTACAAATGGAATATATATATATATATATATATATATATATATATATATATATATATATATATATATATTACACCAAGTTTGAGTTAGTGTGAATTAAACAGAACTTTCTTATATTAATATATACAAGGGATAAAGTTTTCGCAACAAATTCAAGAAAATTTTCCGCCAAAAACTGATGTTTGTTAAATGGAGTATACATAGAACTATTTTGTACTACTTGTTACACATACAATCACACACACACGCACATACAGACATGTACACACATATATATATGTGTGTGTGTGTGTGTGTGTGTGTGTGTGTGTGTGTGTGTGTGTGTGTGAAATGTGAAAGTATAAACAAATCGATTCTCATATGTGAAGAGGTTAAGCGAAGTCTATTCAGAAGAAAAATATATATGAAAAAAACAAAAAAACAAAAACAAAAACGAACAGCGACAAGGGACATTAGAAAGCGATAACAGAAAGAAAACCCCACAAAGAAAGTGAAAATACTGACGGAAGGAAGGTCGGAAGGAAGTAGAGTAAAAGTAGCATCAAAGCCAAAGAATAAGCGGAAGGAAGTAAAATGAAAGAAAAAAAGACTACAACAGGAAAAGATAGATTAAAGCAAGAACGAATACGCAAGGAAATTGCGAAAGAATGAAAAGCTAACGTATTGAAGGATGTGGCGCAGTGTGTGCCATCACGACTTCAAGAACTGGATAATAAGATTAATGATGCATTTTTATGATAAAATTCATGGAGCACGCATGGAACGAGTGAAGGCCACTTGCATAGATGGCCATTGTGAAAGTCTGTTCGATGTGCACGTACGCAACATGGCCTGCTCAGGGTTGCTCTGTTGGGGGCTTTGACATCTTAGGAAGAAAAAGAAACGCAGCTTCGTCTTTGAACAATGGAATATCGAAGAGATGCCTTCTGCTGACCTGAAAACTGCTCCTCGGAATGCAAGAAGAATCATGAAACGGGCAAGTCGCAAGAAAAAGAAAGTCGTGAATGTTAAATAGTTTGCTAAGAATACGGGAAAAAAGAATTGTATAATATTCATGTCTCATTTTTGGTCCTTCCATAGATGCTAATTTAATCAATTTTGTCACTCCTCATTCTGTCACTAACTTTTGTAATCTATAAAACTAAAATAACGGTGTCCACTCTATATCCTGTAAATAAATTATATATATATATATATATATATATATATATATATATATATATATATATATATATATATATACGCAGAAATCCTATCAGCTTTTCATACGAAACATGGTACCAAAAAATCTAACTATATTAGTCTCATCCACAGGTAAAAATAACTTTAAAAAAATGGAAATCCGAATAAAAAGAAATAAGGTCAATACACAATAGTATTTCTTGCGAACAGAACCACGATATACTGTCTGCGTTTTAAAAAATAAATCCCTGTAATTTCAGACACATGGCATGGAATACTGTCCTCATATCTGGTCAGACGCCCCTACTACCTCACTGTTCTCGACAGGCTCAAAATGAGAATCTGTTTATGTGATTGGTTCTGACCTGACAGTACGATTCCGACTACTTTCTCATCGGCGGGACGAGGCTTCTCTCTGTATTTTCTGTAAATATTTTCAAGGCTTCTACTCTGACAAACTTAGGTCACTGGAGGCCTCTCCACAAGAATTTACTCGAGCAACCAGAGTGTCAACAATGCATCACCATTTTACAGTTAGATCAACCAAATACTGACGACCGTCCTACACCATCAACTTCTTTTCTCGTGCTTCCCCCCTGTGAAACTCCCTTCCATATACTTCTTTCCTGACATCTATAAACTCTCAGAATTTAAATTCAAAGTCAATTCCCATCTCTTATCCACTTTACTCCAGCACATTCTACATCATCTCGTGTATCTTGTTCTTTTCCGTTCTCTCTACCTTCGCAAATGTCTTCCCTCCCGTGTTCACATCCTTCTCTTGCCTTTTCTTTTTCATCCCTGTGACTGGTTTGTTTGTCTTCGCTATCCTCCTGCCTAAACATTTAACTCATTTATGTAGTCCCCTAAATATTGGTGTAGGTACCGCCTAGCTTGGGGTGAAAATAATATATAATAAATAAAAATCGCTCTTGTTAATTTTTAGTATAGCCGAAATCTAACGAACGATAGATTTACAAATGCCAAGAAAGGAATCACTTTTTACAAACACATCAGTCGATTTATCGATTCACAGTTTGAAGGATGAGTTCGCAATTTATATCAGAAAAAGCATCGCCATGATGCAATTCACTCATTGAGAAATTTAGAAACACCACACTTTACAGTTTAGAATACGCATCCGAATACAAACATTTCAGAGTGTTGGGCTGCAAACCTGAAGATTGTGCAGAGAATTCGGAATGAGTTAGATATGACAACGATGATTATGAAAGCTAGGAAAACTCACTGTGATCATTCAAATTCCCAAATTTGGTGATGACGATCTCAAACTTAAAATGAAGTTCCACAACGAATGCTTTGAGGAGATAGTGCTGCATTGGTGTAGAGGTTCAGAGCTGAATGACCCTCCCTATGGCTGTCAAACTATTTATGCGACCATATCAATCATTACAATTTGCCACCTAAAAAGTCAGACTGAAATTGTTGATTATTACTTGTAAGGCGCTTTTCTACGAGACTCCAACATAACCTTGTTTAACACAATAATAAACTAAAGTCAAGGATAGTAGTACTGTTTACTAACTTAAAGCTGAAGAGCTTCTTGAAGAATTGCTGACATTCAGAAATCGTCTGGAGGTCGCCGTTGATGAAAATGCTGATTTTATTGAAAACATTTACGCCGGAATTGGTCAAAATATATTTTGTTTAGTATGTCTATTTAAATGAGACGTCAGCGTTATTTTCATTTTTGCGTAATCTGCACGGCAATTCATTTATCTGTTATGATCTTTCATGTGTTTATATATATATATATATATATATATATATATATATATATATATATATATATATATATATATGTGTGTGTGTGTGTGTGTGTGTGTGTGTGTGTGTGTTATACATGTATTGTTCGCAAAATCATAGTATCGAGAATAAAATGCAAACTAACGAGTTCTGTTATTTTTTTAACTCACAATTTTTTACAATTTGCATAGATTTTAATTGAATCAATTAATTATTAAAATATGCTCATTTCATGCGCTAAAAGTGGAAACATAAAGATAATTTAGATCATTGATTATAAAAAATGCAATAAACGCGATTTATATCAATAAAATAAACCATTTTTAATATATATATTGAGAACCTATATATATATATATATTAGTTATAATATGCCCCGTGGGAATTTATGTTCTGTTTCGGTGTGAAAATTTTTCAAACAGTTATTATTATGACAATATCTCGAAAATATTTGACACCATATACACTTCTCCTATTCTAATATTAGACTGCATGATACAATAGTCCGGAAAGTGTTAAATCATGTTCAGTGCATATCGCTGGAGCGATATAATTCTCCTGAACAGAAGGCATTTAATAAAACTTTGAAAGCATAATGTGTAAATTGTTAATACCTGACAGATTTAATACAGTTATCAGTTCTTTAGGATTTGAAAAATTTGTTTTATATCAACACAAAAAAAACACAAAAAACAGCCTCTCCTAAGTTATGAACTACAAAAATTTGCACAAAACATGGGTCAAATTTGTTTCAGGGGATCTTATGTTCGAAACACTTTAACCGCATTTGCCTGGCTTTATATATATATATCTATATATATATATATATATATATATATATATATATATATATATATATAGAGAGAGAGAGAGAGAGAGAGACAGAGAGACAGAGAGAGAGAGAGATAGAGACAGAGAGATAGAGACAGAGAGAGAGAGACTCACCGACTGAGGCCATTTCGGTCGGGTTTCAATCCTGGGTAAAATAGCAATCGGAGACTAACCATACTGATGAGCTGTGATACGGCGAAACATATCTGTCTGCGGATATATATATAGGGAGAGAGAGAGAGATGGAGAGAGAGAAAGAGAGACAGCAAGAGAGAGTGCGCAGTAGAAATTCTGTTTTTTCCAAACTAAAAGTTAACCATCTTTTAGAACGGAGCTCTCTGAAATAATTATCTACCTATCTATATAAATTTATATACATCTGCTCGTGTGTGTGTGTGTGTGTGTGTGTGTGTGTGTGTGTGTGCTCTTGTCTTTGTGTGTGCATGTGTGCATGTGTGCGTCCGTGTGTGTGTGTGTGTGTGTGTGTGTGTGTGTGTGTGTGTGTGTGTCAGTGTATAACTGCAATGATAAACAAAATATTTCGGAAAACATTGGCAAATCGAATATCATTATTTCACAT
>JBBBDQ010000519.1:2862500-2992500 GCA_037127315.1 Ascarosepion bandense
TCATACTCAGTCAATTAAATTTAAACGGTCAGACTAAGTTCACCAATATAAAATATGTCAATGACGAGCAAGGGAATGAGATAAAAGGTTAGCATCGGATGGAAAACTAAGATATGGGGAAAAGTTGATTGTTTTTGGTGTCAGTTGATTAACATTTAAGTGTAGAAAATAATGTTTTGACATGTTGGCAACTTTATGAAATGTGCCTGTCGATTTGCTACACCTTATTATTAACAAGTAAAATGCGCTAATACCAAGGATATCAACTATTTCTAAAAGGATACTTCGTACTATCGATGTATTTTTCCTTATAGGTTTTTTTTTTTATGATAGAATAGTGCATTGGCAGACTATCAGCTCAGTAAGACAAACCTTTTGTATTTTTTTCGACAATTTCAAGTTTTGTATTATTATCTTTATTTTTTAGAATTTTTTTTATTAATTAAAGTGTTCTATTGGCTCAAAATTTTGTTATTATGTTTTTCTAGATCTATTCAATGTTATCCATACAGCTTAAACTTAATTTAATGGTATTTCTTTTTTAAACAATAGGGCGTACCGCAATAGAAGATAACTTTTCACAAACTATTGGCAACTACATGAAGTCAGTAAATCTTCTACAGTAATATTGAAAATATTAAAAAATAACAAGAATTTTCAAATCTTTACATGAACCATGTTTCCTGTGTTTATCAGGAACAATTTCAAATTATTAAATTACTTAAACTGAACTTGTTCAACAATAGCAACGACGCAATTTCTAGCTGTCCTTATCGTTTTATGCGCGAATGTATACTTTATTCATTTTCTGCTGTAACATAACTAGATCTCACGATGTAAATCCTAGCCACCTCATTAATATCTTGATTCTCCTATCCACCGATAAATAATTTGTGTCAATTAAAAGATATTTCTATTATGACACGTCTAAATGTTTGTTGTACTTCATGTTTCAATATCTTCCAATTCTTGATAAAATTTTGATCACTTAATGGATGTTTATCCATTAAGTGATCAAAAAACATGCATTAATATTCATAAGTACGTAACTGTTCGACAACACATTTGCCGACATAATACAATTCTGCAAAGACAAAATTTCATAACCGACACCAATAATTTGGCTTTTCGTTATTGTGTGGCAGTAAACAATTTTTTATTATAAACAATTATATTATTATATGAGTGAGTGAGAGAGAGAGAGAGAGAGAGAGAGAGAGAATGAAGCACTATATATATATATATATATATATATATATATATATTGATATTGATCGATATATATATATATATATATATATATATATATATATATATATTAGTTAATTAAAATCTTTAAAACTTATTTCATTGCATTTAAAACTTGTATAAAAATAAATAACACCACTCAAAATAACACCAATCATTTCTTCATTTGCATTTCATCTTTAATACATTAGTTTACTAATCCGTTTACGATAGAATTCAAAATAGAATAACCACGCGATGAGATCACTGTATTTATTGTTGAGACTATCGAGAATTGTTTTCCAAGAAATGGGGTGATATTTTGAAATTTAATTATAATCTTTTGAATAATAATTCCTAGTTTGATATACCTTTGCGCTTAAAATATAAATTGAAATGGTAAAGGTTAAAAATTTATTTTAAAATGAAAAGAATATCATGGTAGCATGAAATCTGATGTTTGACTGAAAAGCACACATTTGAATAAAAATGAAAAAAAGATGTAACTCTGCCTTTTTTTCAGACCATTCCAGCTGTCAAAAATATTTTTCAAGCAATATAATATAGAAGCTAATAGAAAATAATATTTATAAAATTGAAAATTGTGCAGAATTTTCTTTGAACGAAAAAAGTTCTTAGTCTCTAAATTTTATTCAAAAGAAATAATTGATTCGTTTTGTACGGCTTATTATCAGCTCGCAGTTTATTTAAAACAAAATTTCTTTTTAAATTTCAGACTTTTTGAGATAACAATATCTTAGAGATACATGTCTAGCATATTAACTGTAAAGATAATAGATGAATTCATATTATCCAAGGTGCAGTTTTCCGTAAGCGAATAAAATACCTAATAGGGATTGGAAAGAGACTCTTTGATTAATCATTTCGATTCTTTATCCATCACACCAGAGACACTTGCTAGATTACAGCACCATTTATCACTAAATGGTAAAAACTGTAGGTACTGACCCGGTTCATGTTTGCTTAACTTAAGAAAAGTGAGCCTGGTCAGTACTTAGATGCGTGACCGCTTGCGAATATCAGGCGCTGAAATCGTTCAGTGATGGATGTGCTTTGTGGTGCAGTGGATGTCGCCTTGAAAAGAGAAATCGTGTTCGAATTCCAGTTGACTATCATGTATTCACTTAAGCACTAGTATCCTGGCAATGGGGGATAGGGCCTGGCGGCAACCTATCTAGTATTGGTGTCACAATAACCCCGGCGAAGCATCATTTTTTCAGCTATTGGAAAAGATTATGAATTTCGCTACAGATTGCGCAGGGAATAATGGAGTGGTGTAGTGGTTTCTATCTTGCCCAAGGCCGCAGGATGACGAGGATTTCTTCGTAATTATGCCATAATCAACGGGAAAAGAAACTTCGTTGACACAGAGTTAGCAGATACACTATTACGTTATTTTAACGTTAAAATATATAATGAAACCTGCATTAAAAGTGTGAGCATACAGACATTTGATAAGAAAAATATTATTTTCTCATAGTCAAATTCTTTCATGACATATATAATTCTGTTGGTTGGAGTGTGACAATAGAAAATCAACCTTATACTATTTAAACTATATATGTTGGCAGAGGTTACTTAATCAGATCAGCAGTCTGATTGCAATTATATCATATTGGAGAAGGCAAATAAAAATCCAACAGTCTTCTTTTTTATGTGTCATGTTCTTTCAGGACGTAGGCCATCATGGCTTTCCACATCTTTCTGTCCATGGTGGCTCTTAGGACACTTTCTCCTGTTGTACCATGCAACCGTCGTTTCGTCATCTATCTGATCAGGTCCTTCAATTATGTTATCCTCTGCTTTCCTTTGTTTCTATTTTTCCTCTATCTAGCCTGTTAGTAACAGGTTCTTCAATCCCTCCTTCCTCATTTCATGTCCCAGGAACATTAGTCGTATCTTCCTGATTGCTCACATGGTCGGTCTATGATATCCATAGTATCTTTCTGTAGTACCACATTTTACCTTCTTCACGTTTTTACTTCATCTTCGAAGATATTATCCAACAATCACTGCCATATTGAAGAATCGATATCACATAGCAATCCAGTACTCACCACTTTGTTTGTAGTGAAATTATCCTGTTTCTTAATAGTTTGCTCAACTTCTGAAAGGCTTTTTCGCAATGCCAATTTGACTTCGGATCTCAGTGTCGCATTTTCCATTATCTGTTAGACCACTTCCTAGGTATTTAAATTTCTGTACCTGCTTGATTTTAGAGTCCCTTACCGTTAATTGGCATTTTGGGCTACCTACCCTTTTTGCTGATGGCCATTCATTCCGTTTTCTTGCAGTTTATTTGTAGTCCTTTCTTTTCACTCTTTTCAGCTACCTTCTGTAAGAGGTCTTGTAGTTTTCTTTCTGTGTCTTCTATCAGCTCTGTAACATCTGCGTATATTATATTGTTTAAATTGACGAATGAAGAATCCTGACACAACTTCTAGGGTTCTCAGAATAGTCTCGCTGTATAAGTTCAATAGATCAGATGAATAGATGCATCCTTGTCTTACGCTCATTTTAATATTAGTATAATTGCTGAATACGTTACCTGCCTGTATGCAGGTTAAAACTTCCTATAGTAAAGTGATAGTCGGAGATAATAAAGTGTAGTGTAGGTTAATTCGATGTAGAAATGGATAAGCATTGATGGGGATCATTTCAAACAGCGATAGATCTTCCCCTCTTTCCAATAATTTGCCAACTCACGTTAACCGATTACGACAAAACATTCTCTACTGTCAAATGCCTTTTGTTTAAATTCGTAATTTTTTCCCACAAGCAACCTCAGATTGTTTTCATTTTTTTATCAAAATTATGTTTAATTGATTTTTTTTAGTCAAAATTTAGTTATGTTTATTAAATCCACATAGAAATAATTTCAATTTGTTTTTATTCGATGTGTTGCAATGGTTACCAGGCTTGTCTCATTAAATCAACGACGACTGAATAACGAGTTAGATCCATATTAGGCCTAACATACTTTCTTTTTTTTTTGCCACAACTAAGCTACGCTCAGAAACCCACCACATATTAAGAGGTGCGCAAAATATCCAGCCATTTTAAATAAATCGATTTTTTACTTTGATTGAAAGTGGCAATCATTGCATCTGGGTATAAACTTGTGATAATGTTTTGCCAGGAAAGAATAACTGCGTGCGATTTTAATGTGCGTCAGTTGCGCTCTCACTTAAATCAAATTAAAAATTTGAGGAGAATAAAACAACATCTGCGTCTTTCATTGTCACTGATAAACAAAAAGTAGAATTTGTTCCATGTCTTCTGGCCTATCCATATACTAGGATTGTAATACTCACAGTTATTTTTGAGTTATTACTAACATTTTCTCTCGAGATTTGCAAACTCTACTTTTCGTTCAATTTTGAAAACCAGTTGATGAAATATGAACAAGCTGATTTGCTTTGAAATATAGATTGACAAATCCTTTATTTTGCGGTTTAAATATTTCTTTACTTTAATTTGATAGGACTTCATGGTTAACAATAATTCTCAATGATTTTATTTCTGTTAAACAGCGAATAAAAAATGCTTAGATTTTACTGTTTGAGCATAAAAATAAGCAAATTTTCTTTCTAGAGCAAAATTCTAACTTTCTGTTGCGTCTGACGTTAGCATTTTTTTATGATTCCCGCAAACGCAGGTCAAACTGAAACTGGTTATTTGACCATGAGAAAAGATATTCGGATAATTTAGGAATAATCTTTGGATTCCTATCCAACATACTATTCCGAACAAATCATATTGCAGGAGTTTGTTTTCAATTAATATATTTGTAATTGTTAAAATATTGTGTATGCCAAATGATAAAAGTTTAATTTTTAAAAATTAATTCATGAAAATGCATTGTACGGAGATACTTACCCACGAAAACCATAAAAACAATCTTCTTTTGCTGAATCTTAAACGTGTGTGTGTGAGAGAGAGTGTGTCTGTGGGAGAGAGAAAGAGAGAGGGGGTGTCTGTAGATGTGTGTGTAGGTATGTGTGTTTGTTTAATTGTGATGATCAATAATGTCAAAGGTTTCATATTATTATTAGTTTATACGGATTACATATATTTTGGCAGACATGTATTTTATCGTAGATTACTAGTTATTGGGGTGTAGATACAGCGTTTATATGTACAAAAAATTCTGACGATTGAGAATATCATAAAGTTGACCTCACAAATCACTGAAGTCGGCATAAATATACTCTACTAGCAGTATAGCCCGCTGTTGCCCGGGTGTAATGAAAGCTTCGAAACTAATCCATGGCCTGAAGCCCAGACTCTTTGGACGGTGGCACGAAAGACTAAAAAGCAATAGTTGTTTGCAGTTAAAGCAAAACTGTAGGCTAAAATAAAAATGAATGGATGTAAGTCAAATTTTGATTTCCTGGTATCGACATCAAAAAGGTTTTATTCGTAGTATACTGAATTTTCAAGGATAAATAAGTCCTTTGAGTAAATGTTATCATGGCTGAGAATAAGAATTACAATTATACCTACTTAGAACCAAACTCGCAGCAAAAACTAAAAAAAAAGGGCTGAAAAAATTGAGACATGCAGGCAAATACAGAGATACATACACAAACATCTTGCCTTTTATATATAAATATATATTATCGATTATTATTTCTGCACTATTGTATTAACTGCAACACTGAAACGTCTGAATATCGTTTGTTATGCTATTGTCTATGGGTGTATCAAATTTGATTAAAATCTGACCACTTCAACTATAACCCGATTTTTTCAATTGTCGATTTATCGGTTGTAACTCGACACAATACCTAGCTAAGAACACTCGCAGCCGCTCATAGCACACCTGTGTAAATTTTCATGAAACTCGGTACAGCTGTTTAGGAGTCTGTAGGTAACAGATACACACACACAAACAGACACACAAACACACTCAGACAAAGTTACATTCATAAATATGTTTAGATTAAAGAGACAAACTGATGTATATATATATTTATATATATACACACATATATATATATATATATATATATATATATATATATAGATCCATACATATACATATATATATATATATACATACATTTATATATACATATATATGCACAAATATATATACATATTTATACATCCATTTATATATACAGATATATATTTATATATACATATATATACACATATATACATACATATATATACACACACACACACATATATATATATATTTAAATACACACACACATATATATATATATTTACAAACACACACATATATATATATATATATATATATATATATATATAAAGAGAGATGGATGATCAGATGAAAATGAAAGATGTATATATATAAATGAGAGATAATAGGCTATTAATTCTGAAAACTTACTGAACAATTTAAAATTGCCTGCAATGCCTACTTTCTTCATCATTGCAATATTACATTTATACGTGCACTGTTTGTCAATTATAACTTTTTTAACAACAACAGCTTTATTTTGATTAATTTTCCTATTTTCTAGCTTCATTCTAGTCGATACCTTCTATTTCAAGCTCATTCACCACTTGCAAGCATTTTCAATGCTGTTTTGATTTAAATGTTTCTTCTCTTATAGATGTACAGTCAAGGCTATAACACTTATTCTTACCGGCTATTTAACTTTTACACATTCATACCTTACGCTAGTTTATTTTTTAGTAAGTGAAAGAAATGATTATTTTTCGAACTCGAACTCTTGATTCATCATTTAGGGCAATACTTTATACACATGGTATTTTCAAGTAACGACATATCTTGGTGGTAACCATGTACATCGCTGCTTAATTTCGGTGAGAGGACACGATTATATACATGGAGCCTAGAACGACTTCTTAATTGATGTTGTTCCCAGTTTCACTCTGATTCGCGTTTATAGCACCAGCTATGGTCCCAATTGTGGGCGAATGGTATATATCTTACAGTATGTGGAACTAAATTCGCAATCTAACAGTACACATTTGCAGTTTTCTAAATAGGGACTTAAGTATTTTGAATATTTATAAATATTTCAATAGTTAAACATTTTTTAGATACACTTAAATTTTTTTTCCCTTAAAACAACATTTAAAAGTATTATTACAGTTAGGTTTACGTTTTTTTCAAAATATCCAAAAACGCTATCGCTTTCTACGTCACGTGATATAAATATCTCATGAAAGACGCTCCTCACGACGAACGTTCCTAGTTTAAATTTTAAAATCATTTGTTTCTGATGAAAGGCCGGTCTGAATTATGAAATATATATATATATATATATATATATATATATATATAATAGAAATAAATAAATACTGTCAAAAAATATATTTAAACTTAAAACTTTTAAGTAGTTTTTCCTATATATATTCGGGTAGTGCTTTATTCCCAACTATATATCCGTTATATTTATTATGTGTATTCAATATATATTAGTTTTTACTCTGTGAAGATTTTTGCGGAATAGTAAAAGTTTCAGCAGTCATTTTCCATGTGTAACATGGTTAACTTGAGAGTCATGTCTATTTTTATAAAGCTATGAACACGCCATCTCTGCTATTGGTCAATATTAAATTGTTAGCCTGGCGACGGCATATAATTAAGTCGGTTTCGTTAATATGAGGATGCCGCGGATTATAGGATTTAAAAAAAGACTACTATTTTTTAAGGATACTTGTATGTAATGGGAAAATAAATATTTTTAATAGCAGTTTGTATCGATAGGTGGCATCTAGGGTGTATTTTTAATAAGGTAGTTGTATGTCAGATATCGTTATGTGATTTCTGAAAACAAATCCAGTCTTGGACTGAACATTGAAATTGGTACACTATATTAGTCATCTCCTGTTTTGAATTATGTAATTATTTAGATACAGCTATTTTCTGTAATATTTTATAAACTTTACATTTTTACAGAATTTATAAATGAAATATGGTGTTTAAAATTTTTCATCACAGCAAATTATTTCTGGTTTTACATATTGATCATTTGTTTGCAATAAAATATTTTGAGTAATATATATATATATATATATATATATATATATATATATATATATTAGAAAAGGAAATAGGGTTGTTCCAATATATATATATATATATATATATACACACACACACACATACACACACACACACACATATATATATATATATATATATATATATATAAAATTCTTATTGTCAGAAATGACTATATGTAAATCTGAAAATGAAATATACATAAAACATCAAACGTTCATGCACATAAAATTGTGAGAATGACTAATCTTTCTTACCTTGTTAGGAGGTATGTGATTCTCAATTAAAGAATGACTGAAAATGTTATTTACTATTCTGAAGCTAAAAATTATTTATACAGAAGGCATTTGAGTATAACATGGACCGAAAAAAATCACTCAATAAATCCCGGGTGTAACTTATAAAACAAGAACGTTTAGGCAAAATTCGACTATATTTATCAGAATTGTTTCCTTCTAGGTTGATTCACCGATTCCAACGCTTCTATAACAAATCGATGTATTTTTTGTAGAAAGATTTATTTTTTTGTTTCAAAATACTCCTCAGTTATCGATATCACACTTTCATTGGAGACTCATCTTTTTCCCTAGGGCATTCTTCTGCAAACACCTGGGGCAAGATCTGGAGAATAAGAGGGATGCAGAATCAATTTGAAGAGCAAATTATGAAGTTTTGCTATCGTTGATAACATCTTGTGAAACAGTGAGTATGCTTGGCGAAAGTTCACGTTTTTCTTTTCTTCTTCTTCATTAGTGTGCGTTTGTTGGTGATTTCTTACTTCAAATCCACCAATAATGCTACATAATATTCGCCATTGATTGTTCATCTTCTCTCAATGTAATCAATGAAAAAAAATACTTTTCGCATCCTAATATACGGAGACCCAAATCTAACCTGCTGATGTTTGTCTCTTTGGTCGCTTTTGACGGCTTCCACCTGCTGGTGTCTAGTCAGCTGACGGCCGATTTGACTGCGGGGAAGAGTGCTGGATCCTTTCTTTATCCATTCTCACTTATTTATGCACAAACCTGTTCCTGTTGCGTTGAAACAGTTGCAAACAACGCTCTAAATCTTCGAACGTTGTTGTTTTGTATCAATATTGAGCAAACTCTGCATTCACATTGAACACAGTTTTCTGATATGTTCAACTCTTCTGTTATCATACACAACATAAATTTACGACCGGATATAAAGAGCTTGTTGAACTTATTTTTTGGTGTTTTCCAGGACAACTGCCGATTTGGGGCGACCTGAGCGTTCAGTACAATGTGTGCGTGTACGACCGGGTTTAAAGTCAGCATTCTAACTCTAATCCGTTGTTTTTAAACGAAGCAGTGTACAAGTAACACTTATCAAGCCATTGCTTTGCTTTAAAATATATTTCTCATCAGAATTCAATGCTTTATCAACACAAGAAAATCAGCTTTTTGTATTTTTTTTAATCATATTACCCTGAGCAAAAGGTAACACCACTCATGCGCAGGGGGCTACGCAAGAGTGAAAAGATTAGAAAAGAGAAAACCGGAAATCACATACTAAGCAGGGAACAAGGGATGAGCCTCTTCACCTGTTCAATAGAACTGGGTGGAGTGTGAACCGGGCAATAGATTAGTCTAAAAATATAATTCCGTAGCGTCACTGCAATAACTAATTTGTAAACTAATAATCTGACTGGTCAAAAATGTTGTCATGTGCCATTTGAAGTTTAGTACTTCATAAAAAATAATATGGATGTTTTATTAGTTCTGCTCTGTCAGGTCCGTCATTTATTGAGTGATGTGTTATGTGAGCAACGATTAAAATAGAAAACAAAAGGAATTTAATAATGAGCATTAAGAAGTGTCAGATGAGGTTTCACGCGAAGATAATGATGAATAGATTTTGGGAAATCTGATACTTTCAGAACAGAGATAGGGCTAGAATGAGAGAAGAAAATCATGAATTACATACGTAGTGAGCATTATGAAATGGATAGCTGAACTGGGATGAGAAGAAATAACAGAAAATCCAAAATTATTAAATGTAACATAGAGCAAAATTTATGAACGGGTACGAGGTACATAAACAAAATATTGGCAAGAACTACACTGGACTTCAAACTCATATGTGTTATTTTGTGAATAACATGCTGGTTTTCTTTTTCTTCCATGTGTTCTGTCCCCTCAGGACATTTGCTGAAAACTCTTTATACAACATACTTTCCATTGTTTCGTTTGGTAGTTTATGGTCTCTTTTTTATTTCTTCTTAATTACAATATATTCTAAGATGCTCAAAATATTCCTCTGTTTTTTCATTTTAGGCTATAGAGTGTTTAGCAGTTTATAACTGGTGTAAGATAGAAATATTATTTTTCTTTCCCTTTTTTAAAGCTTCGATATAGGTCGTATATACACTCTATTTTTGCTCAGGGTCTTATTGAACCACATTTATATTGCCGAAAGTCGCTTCTTCTTGGTAGAGATTGTTGCATAATCTGTGCGGATGTAGAAGTTACGTACTCTTTTTTCTTGTTTCTAACGAATATTTTCTGTTTCTTCAAACTCGGAGTAGCTTTTGGAAGACGTCTTTTGCTATCCTCATTCGCTTTCGGATTTTGATGTCGAAATTTTGTTCTCTGTTAGAGTATTTTCCATATGATTTAATGTTTCTTCTTCGATTTGTTATCTTTACTTGTTACTTGCATGTTCGGATATGTTTCAGACAACTGATATGATATGTTGTTGACCACTGTACATTTCCACTTCTTGAAATTCATTTTTAACCCTTTCATTTTCCTTTTCTGTTTTGTCTGTATATCGTATGATCCTAAAACTGTGGCAAAAAATAATGAATTCTAGTAGAACTACTCTTTCAGAATCGCTTTACTCTAATGGCAGCTAATTCTTTGAAGAATATATATCCTTGTATTTAAACTCCTTTCTATTTTTGTACATATCCTGCATTCATTTTCTATCGATAAGCAGGTGCTTCACTGACAATCTATCTCCAGGATTTTCTAATAATCTTCGAAAATATGTAAAGTTTAAATTGCAGTTCAAGCAGATCATTGTGTCGCAACTTATCAAATGCTTTTGAATAAACTATAAATCATAGACGAAGGATAAGTGTCAAGAGATAACAAAGGTTTCTATACATTCCTGCTGATGAAAATTTTACAGAAGTATATTTATTCATAAACGTAATTTTAAGTTATACAACTGATAAGAGGACAGCTTTAGTTAAATAGGATTATGCTATAAGTAATAAACAAGAAACTTAACACATCAACGTTAAAGATATGAGCCACGAAGACAACTCTTATTAAAATACGCGTGAAAATTTAACCAGGCTAAGCTGGAATGTCTTCAGGTTAACACAATGTGTATATTTCTTCCGAGAACTCTCTTCCTCCAACAATACAAATATTTTACCTCATTTGCAATGTTCGTGGAACTATTGATTCAGAAAATGGAATCATGGGTAACGGAATCATTCCATGATTGTTTTCTTCAAGAAAAGTATTACTCGCATAATATCTCTACCTGCTAGAGGAATAAGAAAAATTCGACTATTTCAACACGACCATTGACTGAGTTCAGTCAAACTTTCTGACCTTTGGTCCATTCCGCCCACGTTTTGTTGTTGATGTCTGATTAGCCAAATGGATTACTGGTTGTCATTTGACGAGATTGGCCCATAGAAGCGAGGGATTGGTATATAAATTAAAAACAGATATATGACAGCAACGAAAAAATACAAGATTACAATCAGGTCAAAATTAAGTGACGAACATACCAGTAGGCTTTATTTCATTAGGAAGATTATACTAATGTTTTATATCCCCACGGGACTATGGTTTATTCAGCTTGCAGCTAGTTGAATGTGGACTGACCGTCTTTTGAAATATCTCATTTGTGGCAGTTTATTTCAGTTTGTTAGCTTCAATTCTTCATTTATAGAAGTAGGGACAAACTTCTTTCTACCTTCTCACTTTAAACACGTGTCCCGAAATAACTAATTTCGTTTTCCATCCCAGTTTTATTAAAAATATTCACAACCGAGGTATTGAAGTTAGGTACGAGATTTCTATTTCCACCTCCCTATATATGATTTACTATCTTAAGATGTAAATAATATCATTCAAACATTTTGACTTCCAGTGGAAGAGGAGGAAACCCACTCTTTCGTATTGTCTGCTAGTTCCTATCAGCTACCCTGATAATAATTAAACAGGAAATCCTTAAGGCCTTATTTTGAACTAAGGTCACATATTCTCATTGACAAATATTTTGCCTAAGTTACTTTGATAATTTCGCCTACTTCATCCAACTTAAGCAATTCTGCACACAGTGAATTCGAATCTGTATTTTCCACCTTTTTATCTCTTCGGCTAATTTTCCCGAATAAAATATTTATAAACTATAACTTTCAGAGAAATCACTTCCCATCTTAAAAATTACTTAAAATTAATACAAGCTATCCGAAAATATAGCTACAATCAAGTGAGCTCAAACGCTAACAAATTGTAACTAAACCGTTTAGAGACTGCATATATATATAAATGTCAGCTTACTGACCTGCTCAAAGTCTTACATTTATTGTTGTTGAACACTCTATATTGTTTCATTGAAAATTGTTACACTTTCATAATCTAAAATTATTTCTGTGTTAAAATTTGAATACACGGAGTTTCACTCCTATTAATACAATTTTATTGTTTAAGGTACCACCATATCTGGCTTTGCAGTTACACAATGTGTATATTTCTTCCGAGAACTCTCGTCCTCCAACAATACAAATATTTTACCTCATTTGCAATGTTCGTGGAACTATTGATTCAGAAAACGGAATCATGGGTAACGGAATCATTCCATGATTGTTTTCTTCAAGAAAAGTATTACTCGCATAATATCAGTTATTTATTTTGTTCTGAATATTGTAATATGCGAAGTTACTTCCAATCAAGTATTATTTTTTACATACATTTTATTACTTCCAATCGACAAACATTTTCAGTAAATGTTAAAAATGATAGCAACCCAAATTTGTCATTTCGTTTACCAGTTATAATTTCTTTTATGAATGAAAGACCACCAGTTTGTAGTAAAATGTCAGAATATTTCCCTCCATGTCCAACACGTGTATTACATTTATATACATCTGCAAAAGTATGTATAATTCACTTGGTGTTGGCATTTTCTTTTCACACTAAGTGTAAAATTATCATCACCTGTCAATGGTATATATATTTTTCTTTCATGTGAACATGAGTTAACATTATTATATTTTAAATTTAATATTGTCAAATTTTACATTTCATTATTTTACATCGTTTCTTAAAAATTAATCCCAGTTTGCTATCTGTTTTATATTTAACTATATATTAATCTTAAATTGAAAGATAGACATTTGTTTCCATGGTTGGTTTGTACGTTTATTTATAAAAATATTCAAATACATATTCAAATTCATCAACATATTTATCAATAGCTAAAGATGACAGGGATTTGTGGGGGGCTATAATCCCCAACGTCTTGAAGGCACTCGACACATAGAAAGATGAACTTTCAGTTTTGTAAAGATGCTTCAATATTTTGTATGCAAGAAATAGACGTGGGAATAAGATGCACTATATTCAAAGATATATCAAGTGCAAATCGGCGTATCAAACCTATTTTGTTTAAGGAAATTTTCAGTTCTAAATAGAAAACAATAAACATCCAAAAATTTTAGATCTGATATTCTCATGCGACATCAGGGAATATTTCGAATAGGAGACAATAAAGTTCCTGATTTTATCTGTAGTTTCTAAGTGTTCCGAGAAAAAGAACTTTAGACTATGGATGCAGTTGATTCAGAATCATTTAAAATAGAGACTACGATGAAAAAAAAAAACGAAAAAAATAAATTAAACGAAAACTTCCAGAGTAATTGAGTAAGTTTATATGGAAAAGAGTAAGAGATAAAAAAAATGAGAGAGAAATGTCTGAATTTAAACAAAATGGAGTCGTCATCAACACAAAATTCATAATCTGATGGAATAAATAAAACAAACCGATATATATATTTATCATTATTCACTACTAAATGCCCTAATTAATCTTACTAATATCTCATAAATGAGGACAATATTCGTATTATTTTCTTCCAGTATTGATATATACGTACATCGCTTAGCATAGATTATTTGCAAGCTTCTCGGTATATTCATGGATGATTTTCGGGAAAAATATTGGTTTGTTCAAAAAGTTCCGGCTGATTATTAATTAAAATTAAAAAAAAACAAAATATAAATATAAATTAAGCTATCAAATATTTATGCAACTAAATATCAACCATTTGTTAGCACAATATTTCTCTATTATTCTTTATAGTTAAAGATTACGACTTCCCAAATTTTTGGTGCTTTATCGTCATTCATTAAGTATATATTTTATGTCGTCCAAAGATTAAAAATTCTTATCGTAGAAATTATTTTGTAAGGAGCTGGATAAAAGAAAAACTGAAGGAGCAATGTTTGATGAATATGAAAAGTGGGGTAACACATCCCAGCCAAGCTGCAACGTATTTGATGGGTCGCCAAAGAAATGTCGGGTCTGATAATATCCTGAGAGAAAACAGCACTTTTACTGTTCACCATTCCTCGGTGATTTTCTTGAATTGATGACTTTAATTCGTTCAGGTGCGAGAAGTACTTTTCAGAATAAATTGCTTGGTTATTCGGCAGAAGCTTATAGTATAAAATTAATTTTTAATTGCGCCATTCGCAGACTTTGATTTTTAGGATGAAAACCAGCCTTTGTGATGGCTAAATTTGGCTTATATTTCTTAAGCAAGAATGTTTTATGCTGTATAATTTTGTAAATGATCAATTTCCCATTATCCATCACATTTTTCTTCATAAATGTGTGTATTTTCATTGCGTTTATACAGCAAATAACGGAAAGAAAAGCGTTGTAAAAAATTATTTCCACTCAGATCTTGTGGTACCAATACATCTAAGAAATCTGAGTACTCAAGTTCATTAATGGTGGTGGATTTTGATAAATTTTGTCTTTCTACTAATTCCCACGTTGTGTAATATGGGTTATCTCAATGTATGTCTTTTGTAGTGTGCGAGAATGACAGGAGGTTTCTTTATCACTAAGGTTAAAATAAAAAAATAAAAACCTAGCAAATTATTTCCGTACACTTCTGTCAGTTAAAGCGAAATCATTGTATACAGCACAAAATCTTTTTGCTGAGTGCAAGACATTGTTGCCTTCCCTGTATTAAAAACGCATCAAATGTCTAAAATCCATCTCAAATGTTCCATTCTAATAGTGATGCAAATTTCACATGAATTAAGTAATTATAAACTTATTTTTACTGATCGACTAAAAATTGGAATTAAATTTCCTGACAGCCTAATAAAATCTTTCGTTCTATCAGTACATACAGCTTACAGACATATAAATTTGAAACTCTTTTACTCGTAACATTACCGAATTTTAGCAACAACTAACCTGGTTAATACCTATATAGGTGACCGGTTACGAATACCAGGTCTTCTCAGCTTGCATATGCTGGTGGTGTATTGGATAATAGCTGAGAATTTTCATCGATTTCTAATTTCCGTTGTTCTTTATTATTTAAAAAAATCTTCTAAACTAAAATTTTTTGAATAACATGATAAATGTAGATAATCTATAGTTGACGAATCAATCAATCAATAAGTACTAGTTCAAACATTTACAACTAGTTATTATCTTGGCACATAATTCATTCACTTCTGTGAGGAGGAAGTCCCAATGAGATTCTTCTCTTGAATAGCTACATTGGGTAACGGACACTCCCGAAGATGCTTCCAATATCTATAATCTTAATATCTTCAAGACTAGATTCAGCTGCTATCTATTCTACGCATTTTTATAATATTCATATTTCCTTCCCACAAAATTGAATGGCCTTACAATAACCGCATTTTGTGACAACCTAACCAGAGTGGTTATTGCGCTTTGCCTTATTGGAAAAATAGTAAAATATAATGTGAGATTTTCTCATCAAATATTACATGGTATGAATAAACAATTTTTAGAACCACATTTAAGTTTTTTCAATATATTTCTTCCCCTTTGAAGAAATTGTTCCGCATTCGGTGCCAAATATGGGGTCATATATCACATTACATTTCAGTACTTTTTTCTTAGTTCCCACATAAATGTTTCTGTCTTTTGATACTCCGTTTATTTTTCGGAGTGAAATTTTGAGTAGCTCAAACTGATCTTTGTAGTGTAATTTGGCTATGTTCTTGCAATAGACTATAAAACAGAGTTACATATATTTCTGCATCCATATACCGTTTTCTGATAAGAATCTGAGCATAAATATGGCCTTATTTCGGTTTTTAAAAGAACTGGCATTCTCCTTCTACAGTTTCTTGCCTGATTGTGCTGCGCTATCTGTTCATCAGAATTCGGATGTTGACGTTTCTTATGTACCGGAGTACACATTCATTTGCATCATTTTTCTTACGCGGTGCTATGAAAATAAATGTGCTTAGGTCTACCGGTATATTAACTCTGTTGTAGATTTCATTCATTATATAAGCCCAAATAAGCCCAAATATTCTGATGCTTACAGCATCTTTATTACAGTTGCGTCTGGTTCTGCCACTTTTATTCTGGTTAATTTGGACATTGCAAATTTCACTACGGTTTTTTGATATTTCTGGCACTTAGTATTTATTGCTATTGCTGTTTGTTTTCGTTCGTCGAAGAAGAGTTCTACGCTGTATGTGTTCCGTCTATGAAGTATTTTTATTTATACAATTTCAGGGTTTTCTGCGTCGATTTCATGCAACCTCTTGATGAGTGTGTATTCGTTTTTGTTTTGCTCTCTTATGTGCCATACTTGTTCTTTTTCTGCACATTTTTATTTCAGTCATTCCTCTTTGGCCTGTCTGCAGTTTTTCTTTATTTGTGTAGTTTCTGCATTCCGTTCCGTGCCTTGGTGTTTTTTCTTTTCTGCATTCGTTGCATCATGTCGATAATCTCATTTTTCATCTATTCGTTTTTGTTTCTTCGTCCATTTTCTCTTAGAATAATTAGTTTCCTGATGCCACTAAACTTTCTCTTCATTTGACATATTTCGTGTATCTATTAGAGTTTAGTCCTTCAAAGACAGTGTCAATGTATTTTTTCAGGTTTAGGTCATTCAAGAGTTTCTTGCATTGCAGTTTGTGTGTTATGTTAGGTTTCTTCAGTTTTCATAGGTTTATTCTTACTTTTCCTCTAACAGGGAGATGATGGCTTCAGCAGTCGTCACTTGAATTGATTTTAAAATGAACAACTGCATGACAATCGAGACAGTCAGTCAGTTAAGTGACATACGTTTAAGCGATCATACACGTTTAAGCGATCATATCTCGAAAGATACATGCCTGACTCGACAGATGATTTTTCAGCAGTAGGCTGCCATTATTTTATGCCGTAGACTGGTTGCCAACAAAAAAATTATAATACGATCAATCCTGCTATTTAACCCATAGCATTAAGAAAAAGCGACAGAAAAATATTTTTAAGTGTGTTTGCGCGTTAGGAAATTCAACGAACTCAATTTGAATTCTAACTTCTATTTAAGAAATTGCTTAGATTCGGAAATGCATGCTACCAAAAGTTTTACTTCACCAAAACAACTAGAGAATAAGAACAAGGCAGTTATGTTACGGCGGTTAGAATATAACTGATACATAAATCTCAATCTAGGAAAGGTATCACATCAAATTCTTTGAATATTATCAAGAATGTCAAGATAAGCACGAGTCAGGATGTGACTTCTGCACTCATGAACGAATCATCAACTTCTAAAAGTATACGATAGATTCATGCGATAATGATTATCCAGCACGAGAAAGTGATCCAAAATGATATTTATTACAAAAAAGAAATGATTTATAACATAGAACGAGTCTCAAAATGTCTTTGCCTGATAGCTACATATTGTATTTAACAAACACTAATGTTCATCTCAATTTCCATTCAAATGTCTTGTGAATATACCTTTGTATGTGAGCAGATATATTTTAGTTAAATGACATATGTACAATTATTATGTGCAAAATAATAAATAAAACTTGAATATATTAGACTAAATTATTTCTGAAAAGTTCCTAAGATTTTCTAATTATTCAATATAATGTTTATAAAATTTGCAGTTTTTGTCTATATTTTATTGCTTTGGGAATGTTAGCCTTATTTTGTTCTCGTAGTTGAGTAGCCTTTCAACGTCTACTGGGTAGTTAATGCTGAACGCTAACTATTTGTACCAAATGTCATGACGTTCAGCTACTGATAATTTGAACTCAATTTTATGCCTTCAAATAGCGCAGGTTTAAGTTGTACATATTGTATGGGAGGAGAATTGATTTTTCTTTTATCTTATTTCAAACTCAGTAAAATTTTGCGTGTGGTGTCGCATGTGCTAATCTGTAAATTGACATTTACACATGGAAATTATGAACACACAGGACAGGCATACACGTAAGATTCACGGACGCTCATATACAATCACATACAGGCAATGTAAGAATGGACATAACATCCAGTCTCCTTTTATATTCTTATTAGTGACAAATAAACTATAATTAAAACTTTTCTATGGATGAGTTTAACAGTTATTGGTCACAAAATAAATATTTGAATAACAAAATACTCTGTATAATTTTACGTCATTTAACCCAAGCAAGGATATAAAGCCACTGAGATGCAAGATATTACTGAGAATATTAGGGAGAAGAAAGTAGAGTTTAAAAATATCAAAATTCAATAAGGTAATAAATGGCGATTGAACTTACATATAATTTCTTTTAGATCGTACATATTGACAGAAGAAAGAAAGTTACACCGCAGAGAGAAGTGATAGAAAAAATATTAAAATAAAACTTTTTACTTTTAGCTATTTTAACAGTAAAAGGAAAATCTTTACTTGAACATTTAGTATTAAGCTTAAATTCACAAAATCGAGTTGCTCAAGAGTAAATCTCAGAACAATTACCATGAAAATATTTATAGAAACGGCACAGACAAGCTATGTTATTGCGGTAAGGAAGTGAGTGAAGACTATATACTAGGTGACGACTGGTAAAAGTGTATGTGTTAATACGAGATACTTGGCATTCAGTATATTTACACGAATATTTTATTCATTGCTTTTGCTAAACTCTCTTAGGTTTCAAATTTAATAAAATTGCTTGCATTATTTTACATTGTTTCAGGATATATTTTTGTTTTAATATTGTTTTTCATTCCCATATGCCACCATTTTAATAGAGGACCACAGGACATCAATCATATTGATAGCTGCAGAGTATTGGGGACATTAATTTAATTTGCTGTCTTTGAATACATTCTTTTGGTTTTGGAAAATAGGAGGTAGGGATTTTTCACCAAATTTAAAAGAATAATTTTCTGCATGAAAATAACTTTTTGCCTAAACATCTTGTTTGTGAATTTTACTTTACAAATAACGTAGAAATTACGTTAATTAGCATAATTAATTTGGCTCTTATCTTCAAATTTGAAATATGTATAATTTCTCTACCTACAATATATTTCGCGCTTACGTTTATTATGATTGAATTATGTTTACCAATTGTCAACCTGACCATTTCCACCATGCTTATCCTTAAACGAGTGAAGATGAATAAAGAATAGTATACTCTCGCAATAATACGACGAAAGTTTCTCACATCTAATTTTTCAGCATTGACAGATTTTAAAATGTTTATCGTAGTCTTGTGCGTGAATAGTCCTTCGTTATATCTCCTCATTTCCACACACGTAACGTCAAAATATATTATTATTCTACAAAGCAAACATTTTCATGCCGTTTATAAGCTATTTAAAAACCTATAGTATAAAATAATTTGACATAAGTTAGTTCTCTTTCAGAATCCGTAATATTTTATCAATATATATATATATATATATATATATATATATATATATATATATATGTGTGTGTGTGTGTGTGTGTGTACCACAAGTCTAACTTATTGGCGAAGTATTTCCCTGGAGGTGGCTGTACAGGTAATATAAGAGATTCTAATCTGTTAGCCCAGGTTTTGGGAAGCAAGCTAGATAGTACTGTATCACCCATCTGTAAATATCACTTGCCACGGCCGCCATATGTGTCTATGCGGTTTCATGGAGAAACACCCTTGCGAATAGCTAATCATGGTTCCTTCTGCTTTATTGCTTGTTACAACACTTGTGAGTATGCATTCTACTTATCGACTACTCAACCAGACATTGTGTATGATCTTGGTTTGGGGTAAAGTCGAATATTGGTGTAATGCATCGGTAACCGTGGCAACCACTAATGATTTCCAACTTGGATTTGTCTCACAAGACAAAGTTTTGTCACTGGTGAGCACTCGATCCAATTCTTTAACTTTGTGGTTTCGACAAAACAACAAGGTACAAGCTATCACTTGTCGCTTGTTAGCTTTCGACTCTATGAGATGAACCCATTGCTCAACAGGTACAACTTACATGTACGGTTTAACTGAAATCTGATAGTATAATCAGAAGCGTGGAATGGTTTTGGAAGCTTCCAACAGTTTTGCGTTTAGCCAAGCTCTACGTCTACAATCACCATCCTGATGCTGTGGCTGACCACTTAGTGATTTATAAAAAGGAAAACATTCCTCGACCTAAAATTATGGAACCAATGCCCGGCGGCCCATACACTGACGGCATTAGTCTAAAAGGCTTGACGTATTCAATGACTTATGTAGCTGCGGTGAAGCGCATTTTAAACAATAAAAAAAACATCATGTTTCCTGCCGCGTTTCAAGTAATGACTGATTTACGTGGCTACGCACATGCATTGGCCAAGAGGAATGATCGCTTTCCCGAGGCGTTACGTACACATTTACGTATCAGTATTCACATGATATATAAAAACGGCAAGAATTCTTCGTTGTTCTTCTCTTTAATGACACATGTCCCAGTGAATATAGACGTTGGTTAGTTCCTGTGACTTGACCCAAATTGTTGTGAGTTCAATACCAGTCTAGAGCAGTGATGAACAAGTAACTTCCAGTTTTAGAGGGAGAAAACTCATGACTATGAAATGAGGATCTACGCAAGGAATGTAATAAATAGTTCGGTTCGCAATTCATAGCCCCTCTAGTTGGCGGGAGCGTAAGACGGCCGAAATCTCGTATTAATGTCAACAAATATGAATACAATATTCCGAATAATGTAAATAGTGTAAGGATTTTTTTTTTTATATTTTATTTCTCTTTCCATGACAAATGACTAAATGATCTCAAAACTTTAGTTCATATGTTTACTGCTAATAAATGACATTCTTTTTTCCCCAGGACTAGACGACTAGCATTTTCCAGTGAACTTAATGTAAGTACAAATTACCATTATGGCGGTTTACTCTTCCATATACTCTGTACTGTTGCAGAAAACTCCCCTACGTGGGAAATCGTCAGTGCACTACAATATTAACCACATTTAAGAAGAGATCTAACTTTTATTTTAGTCATTTTTTCATGTAACTGTATCCTGAATAAATAGTGTTAAACTTTACCTATTTTTATTTGTAGAGTTTATTTAAAAGTTGTCACCAGTATATTTTTCGAAGTTTTATATCAGTTTATCTTTGCCATATACACTTGAAATATTTCATTTCTGGTCAGTACAATTCTGTTTATTTTTTTCAAATATACTTTATGGCGGCATTCTAAAATGTAATTCGTCCTTCTTATTTGGCGATGAATTCAATATTTTTTATTGTTTCTGTTATCATTATTCAGCAGTTTTGCAATGTCGTCATTTTGTATCCCCATCTGACAATAACTTCTCCCTCTACGGTTTCTGTTTTTGGGTCCATATTTTCTGGTGAAACATAACAAATAATATATATGTGAAATTATAAAAGGCATATCCACATATTATTATTATTATTATTATTATTATTATTATTATTATATTCGTCTTAAGTCGCCGGTATTGTTTTTGGTCGTGTTTATCTGTCCATGGTCAAGATTGGAAGCATAGATTTGCTTGAAATTTTCAGTGTGATTATACTCAAGTCTGACACGTACTGATTAGATTTTGGGTTCGATCCGATAAGGAAGAAGTTTAAGTTTTTCCTGTTTTTCTTTTCTTTTTGTTATTAATGTTTTCTCGTAAATTATACATGTCAAATACTGAATTACCTCGCCTAATTTGCTTTACGCGTTAATGTTATTATTTACAACATAAATTGATTATTTATTATCCAAAAACCAAAGAAAAATATAATAAATACACAAAAAATTAATCAAAATAAATGTTGGGATATCAAAATGTAAAAAGGGAATATTTTTTTTTTTTTGGCAGTTTAATTTTTAATTTCACTTAACATTTGTTTTTCATTTTTCTATTTTCACTCTTGAAAGTTTTCAAGTTTCAGTTATTCTCATTTGAATAATCTTGCAAGTCGGTGAGATGGTGCCCGTATTGCCTTGGTAGAAGTTAGCAGTTTATTATCTTCTTATTTATAATATAAAATATAATAATATTTCATAATTATGACACATAATTCAATAAATAATAACATTGATTTACATTTAATGAAGTAGCTTTTATGCAACTTTTCAGAATCCCCAACAAATCCCAATATGTGAAGCTATGAATGTTAGGTATTTGGACAATTTCTGAGTGTACGTAAGGAAAATAAGTTAACTCTAAAGTTGAACAATTTAAGGTTGTTGCGATTGGCGAGGAGCTAATTTTGCGTGTTCGTTACATAAATCAATGTATTGGATTTTGAAATATTTCTTTATACAATTTTGACAAATATCTGTAATATATTTCTTTTCCCCTTTACCCTTAAGTCTCTTTATTCAAATGGGCTAATGAGCATCGACAAATATATTGTGATTTAAATGAATTACAACGAAAATGTCTTGTCCCATAGAGCTTTTTCGTATAAATCGTGATGAATTTATTCCGTTTTGTCAGATTATGAATATCACAGACCATTATGAAAACAAACGGTTTTAATATTGCTGAAAATTGAACGTCCACTGTACGCGATGTTTTACATTTATATTTCGTTTATCTGTATATATTTTCTAAATTATAATGAGAAATTTTATTAAAAAATTTAAAATATGTTGAATCGGCTATATGTTTATTAAACCCAGTCTGTTTACAAAAGTACACGATCCGAGACAAATTCACTTTCTACTGAACTGAAAAGACTGTTTCGTTCTTCTCATCTCGATTTATAATTTAGTTGATATAATTACTTTTAACCATCTTGTATACAACGTATCTCAAATATAAATATATAATTATAAGATAATGATTTCTTCTATGCATAAGTTATATATGATCTTGATTCAGATTCCGTTATATACATTTTGAGAGAATTGATATTAAATTTGTGTTTCAGAGTCTCACTAATTATGTTAGACAGGGGATTATTAAATAAAGCTAAATACTAAGGAGAAATATTATCTCTGAAAAAAGTCTCTTGTCTTTAATATCGCATTAAATGTTTATGTATTATAATTCTGACCAGAATTTATGACAAGACGATATAAAAAATGCAAACATATTATTACGAAGTTAAGATATGTTTATCAACCTCGTCTTGCCAATCTATACAAATGATTCGTCACTTAAACATTAAATGTTTGCCCTATGTATGTCGAGTTGTGCAATACTGAACTTAGTATTCATTGGTGTTAAGTAATTGTTAAAATATCAAAATTTTTCACGATTGTTGTATTAAAAGATATTTTGGAATTAAATATATTCAGAATATTTAGCATGAAAAACTATTTATTTATATTTGCATATACGAAGAACACGTTCAAATTTTAACTTTTATTTAAAGTAGTTCAACGAAATCTTTTTCATTATAAATGCGAATATAAATAAAACATTTTTTACAAAATTCAAGAAGCAGTTAAACTTTTTTCAGCTAAATTAAAATGTTATCAGTTTTCAGGAATTCAATTTTAAATCATCTCGAATTTTGTATGGTTATTTTCTAAGTGTACTTACATGTGGCACAAGGACAAAGATATCTGGAACCCAGCGAGGACCCTTATTCAGTTGTAATTGATCTAGTGATTCAAGTTTGCTAACCCTTACGTCATGTTGAAGTGTCTAAGTGACATTCTAAGTGTTGCTTAGATACGACACAAAAGCCGAAACTGTGGTACACCCAGTGACTCAATTTTTAGTCGTAATTCTATATATAATGTGAACATTTTTATATTTTTCTAATGGATATATTTTACAAAATTCTTAGTAATTTACACACTAAAGGAATATTATGAGAGCACTTGTTTAATTATCAACCGCTTCATTCTTCAATTGAAATTTGGAAAAGCACATAATTAATTACTGAAAAATATTTGTTCTGTCTTTTGTTCTAGTATAATTAAGATTGCCAACATTCTCATAAATAATTATAGTTTGTGTATATCTATTTTAGAATTCATGAAAAATCAATCAATGGAAAGTGCTTTATCTAAATTAATGCAGAAATAAATCTAATATGTTTCCTAATTTTTAATTACTTTATTTTAGTCTCTTTAATATAGACATATATTTAATCATAAAAATGTTCTAATATATTTGATGATAATTTTATACTTTTAATATTTTCTTATTTTTCTGTATATATTATTGTCATTAAACGTACGTTTGATGACGAACTGTTTATTTCGACATCCGGTGTAAATAGATATATGTATTTGTGCATGTATTTTTCTATGTGCGTACCTCTATTGATAGTTTCTTGTGGTGCTAGAGATTCTTGCATGGACTGAAAACGATGCCGTCTGAAGATTTAAACTCGTGGTAGGGACAACCCTGGTGTCTTAGTCGAAAAAAAAAGATAAAGCATGACCAACTCCAAAGATCACGACGGTGGAACAAGCGAATGATGATTGTAACAGATCCCACCGGTTGAGCCAGAGGAAAAAGAGGATTAGCATAACGAATATACTACTGAAAGTACCGCTCAATATTATAACCGACTCCGGGGCAGTCTGTTGCAATTACATAAGTGTATTCGGAATGTATTATTCCATATGTGCCGCAAATAAATGGCATGAAATAAACTGCGTGGCTCACCTCCAGTCAAGTAGAAATTTAGCTGAAACAAATTCAAGCCATTGACACTTTCTAATTAATCTCATACATTATAACGAGTGCGAAAGATTGCAAAGATTCTAACCCTGAACCTGCACCTTAAAGGAGAATTTAGTCATCAATAATAGAGAAGACGATCAACAAAGAAACAAATCTAATTCAACAATGATATGCAAGTGGTGGACTTCCCCACGCGTTTCTCTAAAAACCCTAACGGAAGGGACTCTTTACTCGACCTTTGCTTTACCTCCATCCCAGACTCCTGCACTACCACTCGGAAACTCTGACCACGCCGTAGTCTCCGTAAACATATCAATCCGCATTAACTCTACCTAAGAAAATCAGACCAGCAGAATATCATACTACCAAAGAGGCGACTGGGACTCGTTCAGGGACTTCCTCTGCCACGTCCCCTGGAACAACATCTTCGATCGTCCTGTCGAAGGCTGTGCCTCCGAAGTCTCCTCTTGGGTTAAGGCTGGCATCGATGCTTTTATCCCGGGCAGGAAATTCCAACTAAAACCAAATTCGTCCCCCTGGTTCTCACCCGCTTGCTCGGCCGCCATTGCCCACCGGAACCATTTCTTCCGCCTCTATCGAAGCTGCTCGTCGAACCAAAACAGGCGCCTTTTCGCCTCAGCACGGAAGAAGTGTAAAAAAGTACTGAACGAAGCCAAGAGGGCGTTTGCTACCAGAATTAGGCAACGCATAGCATCCTCTACGTTTGGTTCCAAAGATTACTGGCATCTCTGCAAAAGCGTGTTCAGCAGGAACAAGACTTCAATACCACCACTAATCAATGAGTTTGAAGTTCTCACCTACCCAGCCGACAAGGCTGAATGCTTTGCCCGTAGATTCTCAACCAATTCGACACTGGACTCGTTAGGAATACATACACCAGGCTTCCCACCCAGAACTAAGGCTCAACTAAATAACGTCCATATTACACCCTCGCTGGTCGCCAAGTTAATTGCACAACTTGACCCACACAAAGCGAGCGGCGGTGACGGAATCCCAGTCATAGTACTGAAGAAATGTGCCCCAGAACTCTCTTCTGTCCTCTCTAATCTTTATGACCTCTGCCTAGCTGCTTCCTGCTTTCCTGCCTGTTGGAAGTTCTGCTGCGTAGTTCCTATATTTAAGAATTCTGGCGAATCCTCAGACCCCGCTAATTACCGTCCTATTAGTCTCCTTCCAATCTTTGGCAAAGTTTTCGAAGCCATTATCAACGCCGAGGTGATTCAGCATCTCATGGCCAACGGGCTTCTCTCTGACAAAGAGTACGGGTTTCGCTTCACCAGGTCTACTGCTGATATGCTAACGACCATTACCGAGTACATATACCGGGCACTCGACAAGAATGGTGAAGCCCGAACCGTTGCCTTGGATATCTCCAAAGCATTCGACAGGGTCTGGCATGCTGGCCTCTTGTGCAAATTGCGGAGCTATGGGATAACTGGGCATCTGTTTGACCTCATCCAGTCTTTCCTCTCTAACCGCACATTGAAGGTGGTATTAAATGGGCATGACTCCCAAAACTACCATACGAACGCGGGCGTCCCTCAATGTTCTATCCTAGGTTCCACACTCTTTCTGATCTACATTAATGATCTCCCCGACACCATTAGATCCCAAGTTGGCATGTATGCCGATGACACAACAATGGACTCTCGCATCGATCAGAAACCAGGTCTGGACGAAAAAGTGAACCTCGCTGCCGTACTTGAAAGGGACCTCCAATCCGTAGCGGCCTGGGCTGGTAAATTTCAATGCCTCTAAAACGAAGCTGTTTTCAACTAACCACCATAGACAATCGCATCTACCTTCCATTAGCATGGGACAGGCTAGCCTCCCAGAGAGTAAAATACTCCGCCTCCTTGGCCTTACACTTTCGGCGGACCTCAAATGGAATGACTATATTGAATCCATTGCCAAATCTGCTGCTATGAAAGTCGGCTCCCTGTGCAGGGCCCGGAAGTTTTTCCCACCTGAATCTATTCTGCACATATACAAATATACCATCCGCCCGTGTATTGAATATTGCTGCCATATCTGGTCGGGTGCCTCTGCTGCTCTCCTTGGGCTTCTTGACAAAATACAAAGGAGGATCTGTAACTTGGTTGATACTGACTTGGCAGACTGGCTGCAGCCGCTCTCTCACCGGCGTGATGTGGCTTCCCTGTGCCTCTTCTACAAGTACTTTCATGGCTACTGCTCCGATGAGCTTAGATCACTGGTGCCGCCTAAGCACGAATTTACACAAGATACTAGATTAGCAACTAGGTCCCACACTTTTACAGTTAAACAAATAAGATGTAACCGTAAATTCTACTCCAACAGCTTCTTTTCTCGCGCTTCCCGCCTGTGGAACTCTCTTCCACAACTCTGCTTTCCCTACAGCTACAATCTCCAGGTGTTTAAATGTAGGGTCAATAGACACCTCCTATCACACTAACTCCCAATTATTCTCAGAACACTCTCATCTACCCAACCCTCATTCTCGGTATCCTTACCCGCCTATCACCCACCCCCTGACATTTCCTATATTTAATCATCCTTTCTTCACTCTACGTAGCCCCCTGCACAGTAGTGACAGTGATATGCCTTGCTCGGGGTGAAACGCTTATAAAAAAAAAAACATATATATGCAATAACTTTTAATTAACTGGTGTCTTAACATCCAGCATTACACATGAAACTGCCATATCCGTAGATAAAAAATGAGTAAAAAGAAGACAAAGCTTATTATCTAATTTGAGTGTTTTGCTTAGATATTTTGTAGATCAATTTCTAATTAGAAAAATATAGACCAAAACATCATTGTATTGACAATAGAAATCAAAATATCCAAGCTGAATTTTACTGCAGGAAACAAATCAGTGGACTTATATTATACAGAATTTATTTTTTTAAGAATAAAGAAAGCAAAATTAATTGTATATAATCCATTAATTCATAAGTTTTCCTTTTGTAACTGTCTTAAGAGATAGAATTTTAGTCTTCCTTCCATATCATGCTGCTGAGGAATTAAATATGTCCTCGAAAGTCTACACCAGTAGCGGATTTGTTTCATCAATCTCTTACACACAGTACTATATTAACTCTCTTATATATATATATATATATATATATATATATATATATATATATATATATATGTAAAAGTTTTCGAGGAGAAAATATAAACCAGGACTGTAGAAACAAACTGCAAATTGGTACAGAATACGAAACGGTATTACTGAACCCACACACACACATTCACACACTAATAAACACAAAGAAAGGAGTGTCCATATTTGATTCAAGAAAGACTTATTTATTTAAGCCTCATTAGCGTAAACCTCACATCATTGAATGCGAAGCAGAAGCGAGTGAATTCTTTAGATTGAAAAGACGAGCGTCTAGGATGAATTTTACTATAAAAATGAAACGCAGATTATATAACATCTGTAATGGAAGAATTATACAGATGAGCATCTGACAGAATTTGTCTTTACGATTAAAAATGAACATACATTTAGTTACAATCAAAGTTCAAGTAAAATTCTCTGCATGCGCGTAAGATTCTTTTAACTCTTGTGCAACTGTCATAAAATGACGTTTCTCAACGTGCTCTAGGATATCGAATGTTGCATTATTGAAAAAAGAAATTCGAAATTTCTACATGCTATTAAAGGAAAATGAAGAGAGTAAAAGTAAGAGAGTAAATGAAACGAAATAAAATGTCACTTAGATAATAAAAAAAAAGTATTAATCTTGCGTTTTCAAAGGAAACAGGAATATTATTGAAACGCAGCATAAAATGTTAACAAAGGATTTTTTGATCTTTATATATATATATATATATATATATATATATATATATATATATATATACGAGTGTGAAATTTATATACAATATATATATGAGTGTGAAAAACATGTATGTGCCTGTGTTGGTGTTAATTCCAAACACAAATAAAGGCATTTCATCCACACCCACACGCGCGCGCACACACACACACATATATATATATATATATATATATATATATATATATTGTACCATCAGTTTTTTCACCTCTTTGTATAGAGAAGTTTTAGACAGATTTAAGAAGTTGAATTTATTAATAAACTGTTTCAAATATATGCTAATTGTTTTTCCCAAAAAATGAAGCTTTAAGGCAGAATGATATTGTATGGTGTATAGTTATGGTCAGTGCATAGACTTGTTGTATTGATAGATGAGAATATATAGACTTCGTTAGGTTTTCTTTATTTTTTTACCAATTGAATTATCACTGAGAAAGGTAGATAGAGTGAAATAGAGGGAGAGACAGACAGACTGACAGAAATAAGTACAAAAGACGTGTGAAAAATATACAACACAAAATTGAGATTGAAAGAGGAAAACGAAAATAATTCAATTAAAAAAGGTGGTGCTGATTTGAGTTTTATGCAAAATTAATTGTGAGCTATAGAAAGAAAGCAACCCCCCCCACAAAAAACGATATCCAACTGATATCAAAGAATGATATGTTTAGAGTTTTGAAACTGAGGTAACAGTCATTTACAGTCAGGTGAGGAAAAAGAAAGTTACTTGGCACTTAAACTGTCGGATGGACTGACCATCTTTTTCGGTTGAACATTGTTATTAATTTGTTGAGCTTTTATTTCTGAATTATTCCATTCCTTGCTTTCACGAACTTTTACTCTTGTTATTGCCAAAATTGTTCTTCCGAAACGTGGAATTTCATTCGCACCTCTCTACGAATATTCTGTTCAAATTATTCATTGATATTTGGTCGTCCTTGATTTCAAAAAGAAAAACTATTATGTTTTTTATTTACATTTCTGTGGAAAATTGTAATTGGTGTTGCGTTTACCAAATTTGTTCCACGTAGCATATTGGTAGGAAGAAAAACGTTTCTGTGTTTATCAATCGCATAAGCTAACGAAAGTCGAAAGATGAAACTCAAAGTTTCAGCGTTAATTAAGGCGAAATCATTTCGGAATTAAACATTCTTGACCGCCTGAGTCCGCTCTTATCCCCTGCTTGCTCTGTGTCAATGTTTTGCTTTTTTAGATGCTTGTCTCTAAGGATCAACGAGTTTTTTATTTTCTGCAAGATCATGTTCAATGGCACATCTGTTTGTGCCAGACTTTACTTTGCTAGAGTCTCATTTAATTATGATCACTAACAAGGTTATCTGATTCAGCGTGCTATTAAGAATATTCTTTTTATACATATTAAGTATTTATATTCGAATTATTCTTCTCATATTTATTCTTTTGATCACAACATTTTGGTCGTTTCGCTTCCTCGGGTGTGTATTGAGCTGAGTAACTTACAAAGAATTGCACAGCTCGCTATAAATTTGAAGAAAGGCTGGAGGACAACAACCAAAACGTTATGATGAAAACAACAAAAACCAGGAAAAAATCCAAATATAGATTAAATGATGATAACTACTTAACCCAGAATTTCAGAATTAATGAGAAGATTCTAACTCAACAAGCATACAACCGATATCAACAGCTGATTTCTTCGAAAATATAAGCAGGACGTGTTACTTTCAGAGTTGCCTTTGTTAAGATCCTGAGTAGTTTAAAACTATATATGTTTCCTGCTTCATATAAAGTGGAGGAGTCATCTAGAGTTTCTCTGATTAATCTTACTAAAATGTTTTCAAATAACATATATTTGCTGATTAACCTAATTTTTGGTCCGAAAATTTGATTCTATATTTTCATTATATGTTCAAAGTTAAAAAAAAACAAAAAACAATCACATGAATTTATTACACAGGTTTTCATTGAAACATCAGACAATATTATTCAAAACGTTTCTCTTATCAAATTACTTTTGTTTCGCGTCAAGGTAAACAATAATATTGTCTGGAACGGCGTGTTATTAATAAGTCTCAAGTTTGAAATTCGGTCTTTATTACCAACCAGTTAATATCTGCAGTCCGACAAAATGAAAATACATTTGGCTACTTCATTTTTATCGAAACACAAGAAAAACAAGTTATATTTATATAAAAATAACTGTCTGGTTTTGAAGCTGAAATATATGAAGATACTTGAATAGTAGCACGTATTATTAGATAAACCATAATAATTCAAACTCTAGAATTACATCACTTTTTCAGTGAAGTCTTTATATGAAATATACTATAAACATTTCCTTATATTATAATGGAAGCTTTCCTTATTGTTAAGCCTTATTAGTTTGATATGTTCAACAGCGATTTCTGGAGAATCTGTGGAATTTGCATAGCATTAATGAAAATTTAAAGAAATATTGAATATTTAATGAGAATTAAGACTGAATGTCATTTTAACATTTTGCATTAAACGCAGAAACTTAAAAAAAACGTATATAGATAATTTTTCTTTTTCTATATACCGTTTCTCTAAAGATCGTGGGAATTAATGGCTCCACACAACTTTTTTTCTTTGTATTTTTCAATAATGCTTATATTACTGATCTTTGTTCTACTAACAATTTATATATTGTAAATCTTTAATTAGCCAATTCACAGCTAACCTGTCTCTCTTGCTCTCAATATATCGTTCGATTGTTAAATTTACCAAACCCCTTTTTGCTCACTTTTCCTGAGTATACCAATAAACTCTATCCGGCAGCATGGCATCTGATCCTAAATTGGATGTTGGGAGGGCTATAGAATAACCTCATAAATGTTTTTGGGACAAGAACCTACGGTTCCGAAGGTGGACACCAAACAAAATTAATCAGTATTTTTTTCATAATAAAATTTCCAACAATACATTTTAATGTATGTAAAATATATCCAAAAGACAAATCTTTACTCTAAAAGTAAAAAATCATGTACAAGATTTAAGTTGTTGAAAATATATATTACGTACACATTATTTAGAATTAGGCATTAAATACCTAATAGAGTTTTATATTTCGCCAAACAAAACAAACCAACCAGTAAATATTTGCAGTTACACAAAGTAACTTATGTTAAATATTCATTACTAAAAAAACCTAAAATAAGTGGCGTTCTAACAAGATGCAAATAATTTATTTCTTTGTTAACCAGTATTAAATATATCAATACTTACTACGTTTTTAAAATTGAGCAGTACGCGAAATTTATCGTGAAAGATTACGTTATGCGGAATGCGTTATGCGTACGTTATGCGTACGTTATACGTAATACGTTATGCCTACGTTATTACGTTACGTTATATATGTGCATATATACACACACACACACACACACACACACACATATATATATATATATATATATATATATATATATATATATAAAAAATATTTAAAATTTCCCTTAGTTTAATAAAGTAAACATACATTTTCTGATTTTTATTCCATTAACTATCATTAGTATTAAGCTAATCATATAACTCCATATTAGTGACCTAACATATAACTATTTAGGTCTTAACGCCAGGAAGTATATGTCTTCGACGAGACGGTGATTTCTAGTACCATTATAGGCGCCACTCTGATGGTATGTTTCCATAATTTTCTACATGCTTATTTTCTAACGGAAGACCCATATCTCGTCTAACAAAAATTAAGTTTGACAATACAATAAGTTATATATGTTTGCAAACATAAAATATTGTGTTGAGTAGTTATCATTTCTTTATCTCTATAATGTTTAAAGGCAAAAGGAGTGCTGGAGGCATTTGCTAAAATGCGATCATCTACAAAGGAATATCCTAGACATGTTTCTTTCGTGCCGTGATTCTGTCTAGTACACAAATATCGCTTTTCTAGCCGCTGAATAAGTGCAAATTTTGCCAGCCTTGTTTCGCTGGCTATAGTTCCTTTACTGATATCAATATTATCATTTTTCCCCACCATATAAATGACTATTTAACAGCCTCAGTCAACATACGGATATGTTTCTATATTTATTTTTAACAAAGATAACAAGGCATAAAAAACACTTAAGTTAGTGGGTTACTGTGCGGATATATGTGAATATAGGAAAGAACAAGTATTAAAAGTATAGAGATGTATCGGATTTTAGAAGGAACTGAAAACCCAATCCTAATCAATAACCGAGGGATAAATCTTTTCACTTGTTCAAAAGAAAGAATAGGAGTGTTAACCAGACAATAGGAGAAACTATGTGTTTCTAAAGATCGAGATCAGAAAAGGACACAATGATATATATATATATATATATATATATATAAATGGAATTTAAGATTTCAGGTGCGGATATTAGGGGTACAGATTTGAAACACAACCGAAAACAAACAATGAACTTGATTTCTTAAAAAAGAATAAAAAAATAAAAAACGAAGCTGAGCAGGAACCGAGCGGTAATCGAGATAACTTTTTTTGATAGAGATATATTCTTTTGTAAAGAGATGTGCAATGTTCATTTATGTATTCCATGACATATTCCAAACGAATCTACTAATACAAGACAACGAGATTGCTTTCATTCCTGAGGCCAGTGTACTGATTTTTCTGCAGATAACAACCTTTAAAGAATTTCGAAAGAAATAGGACTGAAGATAAAACTTTTTCTATGTGAGAGACTACAATATGGAAGTGGAATAAAAGCAGTAACGATACATACACTTAATCCCACATAAAATAGAGAAGGTGGAATCAGACGCGAAAATACTAGTCGTTAAATGAAGCAAGATTTGTCGAAATGTAACGAATGAAATGCTTTATAAAGTTTTAACGTTCTCCGAAGTTAAGCAACGTCGGACCTTGCATGGGACTAGAAGATTGACTACATAGAAATACCATGTTTAGCAGCGTCAAACAAGGTCTGGGACTAGAAGAGTGAATTCTTGGAAAAACCATGTTATGTAATATTCGATGTGCGACTGGTGTAGTGGATAATAACATTCCTGTTCGTTATGATTACTTACACACAAATACATTCAATACGAATCCAAAACTGCCAGCTATGTAATAATTAGTGGGTTCTTTAATAGTAAATATTTATTGTCTCAAAAGATTCTGACAAAAGATTTAGCAAAAGCAAAAGATTTAGGAGACGAAAAAAATAAAGTTAAGCAAAATATTAACTTAATTATATGATTTGGAAAAATATTGCGAAATCTGGATTAATAGGTAATTCATAACAACGTCTCACGCATGGAAATTTGAGACTAGCGTAATAAACCACCACTAAACTAAGTCAGATCATTATCAAACGAACGTGTTCCTGCATATCTGCTGTGAATCCACAGGAATCGACTACTCCGAGTTACCCCTAGAGACTAAACTTAATGATTCTAACATATACAATCCGCAATTAGGCTATTTTAAGCAAAGCATATAGACGGTATCTATCATCCCACCAGCTTAACGCTAGACCAACATCTTATTTGATCTACAGCCAAAAATCGTTTAACACGGACTGGAAAAATTCCCTAATCTGGCGTATCCACAAGGGTTTTTATTTTGTTTATGTAAAGTGTTATGATAATAATAATTATTATTAGTAGTAGTAGTATTTGTTATTATAATATGGCCGTTTGGTGTAAACTTAGCTTCGAAACGTGAGGAAACAGCAAGTCAATAAATCATTATTGTTGTTACAGTTGTTTGGCTATGTAACTTGCATTCCCTGCATTATTTTGAGTAATTATATTATATCATTAGAATGGATATGGCAGTTTAAAATTTCATTACACTGCGTAGGTTCGTGTGCTGATAAAAATTATCCAGCTTTAAAATGCGTAAACAGATTCTATGTAGTCTGACAAAATAAAATTATATAAAGAGTTTAAAATTCATTAAAAAAATAACATTCAAAATATGAAAGGTGTACCATTTTAAAATGTACAGAAATCTTGAAATATATGTCAATACAATAATTCCACAACGTAGACGCAGTTTCACCGAATGTCGTTAAATTTATGTTCTGTATCCGACAATTTCTTTCCCAGACTATGTTCTACCTGCTACATATTACAAACTGAAAATATTGTCAGAATCTATAATAGCACAGAAGATTTGCTGTAAGCACATGAAGCATGAAACTAAATAAACAAAAGATTCTAACACAAAGATCTACATACGGATCTGACATTTTTCTAGAATGCTACACTGAGTTTCTTTTTAGAAATAAGACGTGAACTAAAGAAGAAAAATATCACGCAGGGCAGTTTTCTGTTGATACATATAAACATTTCTTGGGAGATTGATTAATCAAAGCGACTGAAAGGTTAAAACTTGGATGAACGAAAACTACCAGGATATTTATCTTTAAATTTAGTGTAAAAAAAAAAAATAATATCATTTCTTAAAAATGAAGTTATTGACTTGACGAAATGTTTAGAAATACATCTGTAACATGACCGTCATTATCTTGGGATATTTAAGTGTTTACGTTTTAGATAACATCACGCTCTTTCGCACAGGGGACCTTTCCGATGGTAATCTAATACCAACATCAGTCCGCGCAAGGAACTGGACGAATATATATATATATATATATATATATATATATATATATATATATATATATATAATTTTCCAAGTGAAAAATTGCGGAATAAGGGCTAAAGGAATGTCTGATAAAGCTGTTCGACACTATCTATAAAATACCTAGATAATCAGAATCATGGCATTTTCATACACTACAATTTTTTCATTTACCACAAGAACGCATCCATCAACATTCAATCCAAGAACCACGAAACTACATAAAAACCGGGAAATTATAAAAACATCATATGAAAATTGAAATATCCAATAAAAATATATTAACATTTGCTTATTTGTAGTCATTAAATATAAGGCGTAAAGTCAAGCAGTAAAGTTTAAGAGGGAAAACGTACATGGTGCTCGCCGCCCTACTTTTAAGGACAACCGCTTTCGGAAACAAGTTCAGACGGCGGCTCTCATCCTTTATTTGTACCTATAGACAAATTCTCCTACTGATGATCTGGCCCGAACAACACACCATGAATGCGGACGGGTCATTCAATCTAACCACATGATCTGAACGATCAATACTTTCCAAGCATCTAACCGCAATCAAGAAAACTTTGAACCCGTGAACTTATCATCCTGTTCTAGTGCCTCTTGTAACAATATGATATCGCTGAGGCAAGATCATGTAAATGGATACGTCGTCGGCGTATTCCAAGTAGGACTGAACAACAGGCCTTGTTTTTTAACCGGCAAAGACGAGGCACCACTGTAAAGTATCGGCGACAGCTAACAACACTGACGAACCAACTGGGACAGCTAAAATGTGCGTGCCTTATATTTACCAGTAGTTCCGAGCTGGTGAAGCGATACAGAAAGCTGATCTTTGCGGAAGTCTGGTTTTAATACAGATGGTTGTATAATGGGGAGCTTGGATTGATCGAGATTGATCAGCGCGTCAAGATCGTCGTCTTTCACATCATCTAGGATCGTACGGATCAGATGCTGGTTGTTTTGCAAACGTTTCGTCTTAATATTAGGCAAAAAATTTTGCCCTGTGTTATGAACATGTAAGCTATCTATACACCAACCCACCATGTTTGTCCTTTCTCACGAGTATGATCACACTCCTGCATATCCGGTTGAGGACGGACGCTGACCGGAATCACTTTTTGAACACAATTTTAAAAATTGGCGCAAAAATATTTAACGACATGAAGTACCATTCGTAAGCCAGATCATCAAGTCACGGAGTCTTGTCACTCCCAGTAATGCGTCAATGCTAAGTGAACTTCACCCTCGTTAACTCACTCATGCCACCAACTGCTTCAGTCTGCGAATGGTTTTGAAAATCAACCAAATAAATGAGAAAATCTTCGCCACATAGAACAGTTCTTTCCTAAACTGGCTTTCGAAATGCCACCGAAAAGCTTCTCATAAATACTAGGTCGATTTGAGATTACGGGATATCGACCCCCGAATGTGACGATCGAAACCCCGACGAATTCCTTCCTTGCCCATTACTGCGAGCATCTTCACGGCCATGTTAGACATCTTGTGTTAGCCAGTGCTTATCTACCTAACCCTAGTAAGGTTTACTAGTCACATTCTCCAGACCCTGCCTTATCTAAGCTAAACATATCTCAGCGATGTTTCAGCCAGAATCTGACCGGGACAGATCATTATTAAATTTTTTCATTTATTTAGCCTTATCTAGGAAGTGTAATTTGCTATATTCTGTGGTGAAATGCTATCTTTAAAACTCTGCTGACGCCTTTTCTCAATAACTGTCCCCACAAATTTCTACTGCATTAACTAGTCACTTGTTACCGGAAGTCCCTCCTGTCTAGTAAGGTCTGATCAAAAGTCTACGGTCCAGCAATTCTATGCTTAGCACCTAAAGACTTCCGGGAACAGACAAGTCTTTTTTACAAATAGCCTAAACAGTGGAACATTGGAAACCCGAGAAAATCTAGACCGACCGTTGGTATTCCAACACTCGCTGATCAGATCAACAAAGTTATTCTTGATTATTTTTGGGTTCAGGATGACATTCCCGTCCCCCATTAAGATTAACCGTGAAGAATCTACCAGGTACGGCCTCAAATGCCGGAAAATGGGACACATTCCTATGATTGTGGTACGCATAAACTGAAACAATCCAAAACAAACAATTGAACACAGCCTTAAAAGCTACGATCACCCCTACCAAATATTTAAAATTAAATGTGCATATTTCTCGACCACTTCATTGTTTAGTTCTTTCTAATCAAAGATTAGCTACGTAAGTAGACGTTCATGATAAGCTTCTTACTGAAAAATTGAAGAAAGCTAACACATAAGTAGCGTTTGAAGAATAAACCCTTTACATTTTAACAACGTTAAAAATGAATATGGCATAAATTATTGGAGACATTGTTAGATACCGTATGCTTTTTGTCACCAATTTTTAGAATGCTCCAAAAGATCTCTTTGAAATTATACATCATAACAAGTGAGAAAGAAAGTTTTTGGTTTTATTTTTTTTAATTTCAGAATTTTCTATAAATATAATTATCTATCCCCTAAGTCACTATAAACAAAAGCTACATAAAATAAATAATCCAAATTTTCAAGTGAATTATTAGAAAAATGTCTAATTATATTTTTATTTTTTTATATATTTTTTAAACATGGGATGCTTTTTCTGTGAACGCGTGCATGATTAAGCATATCCCTAAGGAAATTGAGTTTTTCTATATGAAGAAAAACTAGTAAATGCAGTATTGTATAGTTTTTCTCGATTTTATATGCTTACAGATTTTCGTGAAATATTTCATTGTTAATGTTTTCAAAGTGGAATTTACTTTAGAGTTTCAATTACTTCCAATCAAACTGCTATTCAAAAATATTTATTCTCTTCTAACGAGATTCAAGAGAAAATTTACCTGAATATTAAAGTTTGAGGAATCGACAAATCTGTTTTGTTTTCCAACACCAAATTCCATAGCAATGAGTGTGAATCATGAAGATGGCCGAGAATTTATTTTGTTAATATAATAATTAATTAAACTTTCACGAATTTTTCTAAAGATTAAAATTTTGTTTCTTTTTAAAGCCTACGAAATATTTAGACCTTAGTTTTGAAAAAACAAGGTATGATATATGTATGTATATTGCTTACAAAACTACAATTATAATGAAAGAGGTTCTAATATCCGGGATAAATCATATAGTGCAAGTGTAAATTTTGTTTACGTGGTGACATTACTAATAACCCTGCAGTAGCGATTGGTTTGTTCACACTGTATAACTCTCTCTCTACCAACCATAGTTATTAAACCACACAAGTTTTGTTTTTTTAATTATGTATTTCGTACAAAATTTAAGTATATATTGACAAGTCGATTATTCTAAAATAAAGTAGAATTCTTCTTTTGTTATTATTAATTTGCAAAATTTTGCAAGGCAGCCAGGAAAACATTACTTTGGCCAGACAATAAAAAGAGACTAGCATGGGGAAGAGAACAAAAAACTGGATACCAGAAAAGTTCATTTGAGGCACATGTTATTGTGCAATATTAACAAAAGAATTATTCTATTTTCATTTAGAACTATCCGCTGGCAATAAATGCTAAAATAGTATGAAATACATCATTATTTTTTGTTGTTATTAACTGGGTTGGCCGAATAATTATTGCCGGTAGTGTATATATATATATATATATATATATATATATATATATATATATATATAATTATTTCGTTCTTTAACTTGAACATTTAACACTCAAAATTACCAAAATTATCAGTTGATTATTTTCGTTTTATAATAACATTAATAGGAAATGATTGGTTCTTTTTATGCTTAAGCTTATACAAATACTACTACATCACGTCATTGCTTAGACGATCACCGACTTCTACTTATCTCTGTCGCCATTCGATTTAAATAACTTTCTCTTGTCTTCACTCCCAAACACCGCTCCGCAATCAATTTGCTAAGATCTATAAAGAATATCACGCGCTGCTTGTACCTTTATCTCTCTCCTTATATCCGTCTTGTGAGTAGTAATTTTCTCGTGCCTTCTTTCCTCATTACGTGTCCATGGAGCCTTATCCGTCTCTACCTGATGTTAAATATGATTTCTCTTATCGTTTGCATCCTCGCCAACACCTCACTCATTGCTTACCTACTCATTTTATTTTATTCTCAGCATCTCTTTGTAAAACAGCATTTCTTCTGCCTCAAACTTTATCTTCAAACCCTTGATGAGATCTTCAAACATTCACCTCCATATTCTAGGACAGATATCATCAGCAATGTAGCACTCTTTTTCTTACAGTTTTTCAATTCTATATATTCCCAATTTTATTAACGTCTACAGACAAGTATTTATTGTAATTATACTTGCAACTATATTCAAGCATTGGCCGTGATTATTCGTTAGGTAATAGTAAATTATTTTTGGTGATAATACTTGAACATGTTTGAAAATATAAGCGGTGATTGTATCGATTCCATGAGTAAAACCTGGTCATCCATACATACATTATCAACCAGCCAAAAGATGTTTCGATTTTTCTTTCTTTCTTTCGTTGTACTTAGCACAAATTTTCATACTGTATATAGTCACCACTTTCTTGAAACCACCTACATATCATATATTTATATATACATGCTTAATAACTTTCACAAATTATGATCTTTCAGATTTACAGAATTTCCTAGGTTCATCGCTGATCGACGTAGCACACATATATTTTTTTCTAAGCTGTTCCGAAAAATGAGTAAACATTACAGTCAGTTTTTCCGGGTAGAGTTATATATATTGATGTATATAAATGTTTAAATGTGCCTAAGCATGCAGATATAATTTGTATAACATTGTACAATTTTCACACCAAAAGTCTTTGCTGTGGGGATTTTACTCTGTTCAAAGCTTACATTTCAGACATAATTTATTATACACTATCTCCATGTTTACTTGTTAGACTATATAAGCATACTGAGAAATATACCAGTCAAATGTTGAGCATTCATTTGTCTGTTTTTCTCTGCTTCTTTGAACATAGAACAAAAATAGAAAAACACAGGATCCATGCATCCAATTCCAGTCGCTGCCTTAATTAGTTGCCAACATGTGTTTTATTAGCTATTCGTACTCGTTACTTAACTCCAGACCTTCATTATTTTTCCCCCGTTGTATATTCAGACATTTTTTTTTACTAAAATAAGCTCGATGTTTCCTCGTTGCTTAGTTTTCTCGTTTTTCCTTCTATCTTTCCTTTGACTTTTTTGTGAGATGAATTTTTTTTTCATCTTTTGTTTGCTTGTATTTTTTATTATTTTCGCTTCGGAAGGTTTTATTATTTTTTACCCTGACGCTTGTATTTATTTTCATCGCCTTTCTTTAATTGAAATCTCTTAATTCATTTGTTCTTTTGTTAAATATAATGGGATTTTAGGACGTGGGTGATTAACTATTTTTTCTCGACTGTGACTTGTCATGACATATTTAGAAAGCTAATATATTAGTTTTTCACTGCGTACTCATGGTTTTGAATGCAAAATTTAAACATCCTGTATTGTAACAAAGTCAATATTATTCAATTATTTGTTCAATCCAATGATTGAAAACGCAATTTTCGTGTATTTCTTAAAAAAATATGCATGTGTAAATGTGAATGCAATGACCAAGATTTGACTATTTCAGTTACTGCATCTATAGCAGTAATGCTACAAGCTCTTCAATTTTTAATATTTATTGTTTGAATATTCCTTAAAATGATTTCTTATATGTTTACTAATAATATTAAAAGCCATACTTTTCATAAGGCATACCATAAAGAACTGTTAGAAATGCAAGATATGCTTGATTTATTTGCAATTAGTATAATACATTCTCGAGAATGTTTGCTGGGAGCTATCTGCTTGCATACAGATAAAAAAAATAATTCAGTAAAGACAGGAAAACAGAAATGAGCGTCAGACAATGATGTGTGTTGTCGCCAAATTTTTTCAACTTTTACATAATGCGTTCCTGAGATAATTCGTCCTAGAATTCATAAGATTATGAATTTGAATTCTGAGATAGAGATTATATGGGTTTGACAATTGACTCTCTAAATAAGTTACATGAATTAACAGTATGAGATTTAACTTAACTCTAAAATCTAAAACCGGACTCTTTTCGATTATTTTTCAGCAGTATTTATCTGCCATTTTTAATTCTTAATTGATATCTCATCTTTGATAAGAGAAAACTTAGTAACATTTTTCGTTTTATTATTATTATTTTCATAAGAATAGATCGCCTTTCTTATCGTCTGGAATATACTCGTCCAAATTCCCATGAACATTTGTACAGGATCATTATTTATTGTTAAGGACGGATTTCCTGGTTCTTAGCCTCTTCTGCGGCCTTTATATTGGTGCTGTCAAGAATATTTTGTCTTATGTTTGCAACACCTCATTATAATGAGGGGATCAAGTTGACAGTTTCTGGTTGCTGCTTCACGGCTTGCAGTTATGAATCTGAAATTTTTTGTTTTAGAGCGTCTAAAAGTCTTTGCGTGCATGGAAGTATGTCCATGAAACCACCTCCAGTGGGCAACCACCGGCCACAATATGTTGTTGTTTGGGCCAGTTCCCAACCCGAATATGTCAAATTAGATGACTGAATGGTACGATGCTCTTGGACTTTCAATTACTGAATTAACACACATCGACGACAAACAATCACCAAAATATGACTAAAACTAATCTGGAAAAACATTTGAAACTCTTAACTATTTTTTATTTAATATTCGCGGAGTATTTGTACTGATTTATACAGTGTGGAATCGTTTCTCTCCCAACTGGGAAACTAATCTCATTTTTGCAATCACCTCCGCTAAATTCGCGATTACTTGTTATCTTAATCGCTTTAGGAAGAATTCTAATGCTATGGAGGGCTGTTTATTTTTGCGAACATCTCCCGCTTGGTTAGGGAACTCTCTCTTGCATCACCTGAACACTTTTATATGCGTCTCGATTTATTTCTACTAAACTCGGTAAGCAATATTTTCTTTCTCTACCATCCCATATCATCGCATGCCCGTAGCTTGATATTATTTCTGATACTACACGCGGCCACATCTGCACACTTGTGCAAATACATGTGAGTTCAATGAATTTTAAGACCATCATATCAGACCCTTTCCTTATTCTGTCACGGACCTTGCTGGCATCCAAAATATGAATTCTTAAATCTCATTATTCCAAATGCATTTCTCCAGCATCCCTGATGATGACGGTTCTCTTTTCGATCACCTGTTTACCTCTATCCCTGACACCTTTTACACTCTGCAGTTCTGCTCTCTTGGAAAATAATGTAATAATGTCTGTAAACATATCTTTCTGCTCTCCTTACATGTACTTAACAAATAGCATATTTAAAATTGATCTGTCACATCATTCGTTACGTGACGTCCCATGGAATGAAAACTTAAATCATCTTGTTCAAAATTGATAAACTTTGTTTTTCTTAGTGAAAGTTGGCATAGACACTTTCAATTCATGATGGAAATATCAAGTAAAATCCCGTTCACCTCCTTGGTTCTCACCTGCCCCCAGTTGTCATTTTTTCCGGTTGTACCAGGGTGATATATCTGATTGAAATAAATATATTTGTCTTTATTCGTTATGAGTACAAGCGTTTTCTCCAAAAAACGAAGAAACTGTTTGCTGCAAGAATGAATAAAGCGCATGGCATACCCTCATTGCTTAGGGTGAAAAGCTAAAAATACATTTGGATTATACAAAGTTGACGGCAAACACAGAAAGGAATCCAAATTAACTCCTGCAGGTATTAATAAAAAAGCGAGAATGAGTAAATATCTGTTGTAACTAAAGAAATGTTTGTTTTTCAACAATACAAACATTACAACAGGTGAATTACAAGTTGATAAAACAAAAAACAGAAATTAAAACTATTTGAAAGGACTTAACAGACGATGGAAAATGAGATGGCAAATTCCGGAGGTTCATTCAGGTACCATTGGGAAAGAATATTTCGCAAAGTAAAATATTAAGTAGCAGGAAATTATTCTTAAAATCTACACACACACACACACACACACACACACACACACACACACACACACACACACACACACACACACACATATATATATATATATATATATATACTGAACTGAAACAAATATCATTCATTCTAAGTAATTGCGGGACAATCTCATCATACACAGAGAGAAGTCTTGAGGTAACAACAGTATCAGGATACTAAGAATATGAAAGACTGAACATATGAGCGAAGCTATTCAAGCTTACATTGTACAGCGGTACACTAGCAATCTAGTATTTTCTTTTGTTGTTTTTACACGAAAGTTCACCTTATACAAGGACGACGGGCCACTCGTGGTACAGGATAAATGTAAGAAAAAATTATAATTTTAGGAAGTTTAAATAATGGTTATTCCTAGAAAAGAACAAGATATTTGTGATCTGCAATACAGTCGATTACACAATGCAGTGATTTCCGAAATGAAGCCGTTCAATTAAAACTATCTTGTCACTTATAAAACTGAGGTAATGCGGGCAGTTTGCTACAATATATGTAGTATAGCGGGCCCTAAACATAGAGTTTAGCTCTGAGGAAACCAAAGATTGTATTTCTTCCGAGGACGTTCCATAGAGTAACGATAGAGCAGCTAGTGAGTCACTAGATCCTGGGTATGAAAGAGGAGTTGGCTGATGAAAAATATTTCGTCACCCAAAAGACACAGCAAAGCTTTTGAACGATAGCGAGAATGGAAAATAAGAAAAAAACCACCCCCGTCAAAATATGAGAATATTATTACATTCTTTTTTCTTCAGAGTCTACCATTATCCCTTTTAAAAACGCTTAATTGAAATAAACTTTGTCGGTTATTTTACGCCCCTTAAAGTAAAACATTCCCTCGTTCACGTCCTGAATCACATAAAAGACTACTATTTTTTGAAATTATTTAAAATTCTTTATATATATTTATTCTTTTTCTGGGCTGCATCAAATTTTATTATATTCGTTCCTCTATTTCTTTATTATGATATTCTCACGTCCCGTACGATCTGGTGTGCAAATGTTGTATCTTTATATCAGACTAAACTAATTTTAGAAAACAACTTTTTTGTCAAATGTAAGTTACTTTCAACCTTTCCTCTTTCCGTTAAAATTTAGACTTTTCTATACTTTTTCTTTGCTCTCATCCTAAACGTATGTGCCTGTGTTATTTTTTTTCTATTTATCTTTCTCGCCTCACTGTCTTTCTGCATTTATCCAAATGGCTGCCTTTCGCACTTTCCGCTCTCTTTTCTAATCTACCTTCCTCCTTTCGCATAATTCCTGGTTATTTTTTGCTTCTGACACTGCACTGAAAATTCCAAACGTTTTACGCTTCACTTCCAGCAGCCGACATCTCCAACTGAGCGGTGCTTCCTCCCTGGGTGACACAGTTCACCGCATTACTAAAATCTGAAACCAGTGTGGCACAGGCTGAGCAAAGGTGTTATGATAACAAAGTGAAGGCTTCCATTTTAACGAAGGTCAAACATGGACCAAGGGCGTTTGGACGGCAAGTGAGCTGAAAAGGCAGATTATGAAAACAGAATACCAAGTTTATAATGCCGTAAAGCAGATAGAAAATTAGCCATTGCTTTATGATGGTGTTTTCACATGTTAGTTGATGCGACGTTCAGGAGAATGCGGCGTGAAGCAATTAGTAGAGGTAGAAAAATTAACAGGGAAAAAGTGTTTAGTGTTAGAAATATAGAAATGGACATAAAAAATAGAAAGCTTTTACTTAAATGAAATAAGTAAAAGGATAGAGACATGATGAAATTTACAGATAGCCAGAAGAGTGTTGTAAAATTGTAAATAAAAGATAAGGTAAAATGAGGTAAAAAACGAAAGAAATGAAGATAAAAAAAGAGAGAAAATAAAACAAAATCAGATAGAAAGTTAGAAAATTGATTGAAATATAGAAAGAAAGCAGACAGGAATGTGGAATTAATTATTAGAATATCAAGAATATAATAGTGATGAAAGTAATAAGTAAGTGTTAAAATGAGACAAAGGATACAAAAGAGAGAGAGAGAGAGAGTGAGTTTGTGATAAACACGAGTGAGGCAGTTCGAGATGCAAGCTAAATATCAGACATTTGGAAATATAAATCTAAGAAGAAGAAGGTCAAAATGCAAGCGTAAGAGAGATAGAGAAAGTGAAGGAAATAGTGTTACAAGCTTGAGAAAGAGATAGAAAGGGAAATGAAAGACTGGATTCGATGAGAGAAATGTAAAATGATAAGGCTATATTAAAAGATAAAAAGACAACACGATATTATGAAGGAAAAAGAAGCAAAAGAATAAGGTGAAAGAAACAGAAGCGTTGTGTTAAAAATTAGAAAAAAATAGTAACTGTAAGAGGAATGAGAAAAATTGAAAAAAGAGAAGAATTAAAAGAAAATGCAATGAATTGAATGAAAAAAGTAAGAAATTAAAAGTGAGAAGAAAACAATCAATTGAAAGAGAAATAAGCTTGGATTTATATTTGAAAAAAATGACGAAAAATATCAATTTCACATCATAGTTTCTGTTTTGGATATATATATTTCTCGTCCTGTTTGTACGAAAAATCTGTAGAATGATATAATTTAAAATTTTAAAGTAATTAAACTGATATAGACAATGGAGAAAAGGATACATATATAATTTTGTTTAAGAAAATACGAAAAATAATATATTTAGATGAATTAATTTTATGTATAAAAGGTGGGGAAAACTGTTAAAGAAACGGTGATAAATGTGAACATTAAAATAATATCAAAGAAAATTACAACTTCTAGAGCGTAATTTATATTTTTTTAAAAATAAATGCAAATAATTACGATAACTAAAAGTTAGAAGAACTTCCAGGAAACAAGCTTTTCATGATTTTTCAAAAGGAAAAGCATTTGAAATGTAATTAAAAAAATATAAAGAAAAGAACATATTTTCAAAAATGCCAGGCTCCGGAAATAAAAAAAAAGTCTTCGGATAAGCTTTTGACAAGTGATGGCTTAAGGAAAGCCACTAAAAATAATTTCAAAAGGATATCTTCTGGAGTTTGAAATACTTTCAAGGTTACGTAGATTAGAAGTGCCGCCTTACAAGTACGTGCATCTAAGTGGATTTTTACTTAAATATAAGTGCTGTACATTTTTCTTTGATTCTAATTTTGTTACATCTTAATAACTGAATGTTACATAAAATAACATATTTTTAGGAAGAATTAAGGAAATTTACTTTATAGTATTTTTCTATTTTTTGCAAGATATAACTCGGTGTCTTCGTTGCTTGAGATGTACATATAAAGCTCTCTTAAAATAAAATTAACTCCGTGTCTTTGACGCTTGAGTTTGAAACATTTTATCAACGACCTTGGCTAGAAATTATTAAACATTGATGTTTATCAACCACAACGTGGCGAGAGCAAATATCTTTCTGACCAACTGATATGTGTGGGTACTTTAAAACTATATTAGTAAATACTAATTTAAAAAATATATGAAATGAAAATCACTTTTTCTATGCAGAAACTCGTTCTATTTTTCTCGAGAATATACTTCGTACCGTGTGTGAAATTGAGTAAATAGGTGATGTCATTAATTCAGTGAACAAATATCGCAAAATCATTCCTTATACATATAAAACTTTTGGTATAAAATTGCAATTATATATCATATTGCCCCGGGGAAGGAGACTACAAACCGAAAATAATTCAATAAAAGGAATTCCATTTCTACACCAGTTGTTGTTTTATATAACATTATCATACTTTTTTACTAATACAGATCATTTGATGTGTCAAAAAATTCATAAAAGAAGGAATAGATTAAGGGGTCACAAAAATTTAACGACCGTTTTTAATTTCAAAAATTAAAATAAAAATATTATTTTTGTTTTTCACTATTCGGTGTTTAATTATCTAAATAAGGACACTTACATACTCAGCTTTTGTAGAATCATTTGAAAATTATAAAATGGTAAAATTCAGTTAATTTTTATATTTTTAGAGATAAAGTAAAATCATATTTTATTATCTTATATTAAATATGGAATACTATTTAATTACTAAATTTGTATTAAATCCCACTAGTAAATTATAATTCAACTTTAACAGTATAGAAATAAAAATATATTTGACTATAAGAAGTATTATTTGTATTACTTGACATTCAAAATTATTTCAGTATTATCTGACAGTGAACATGACACTAAAGATGAGGACAACAAAGTGAGGACAACAGTTGAAAGTTTGTAGATTGTGTAAATAAAGAAACGTCCGTACGTGACCTTTCAAAATCGTTCTCTTTGAGGTGAACTGATTGTTTTTGTAAGAAAAATATAAGTGAAATCCGCGAGTATTAAACTATTAAGTTTTTGTTTGCTAAAAATATCAGGAAATAATAAAGAGAGGGGATTTGACATTATTTTAAATGAAGGATGAGAAATAAATTTATATCAATGCGAGAAATAATGTTAACAGTTAAAGGCCTTGCGTATTTTATTCTCTGTATTAAATGTATTAAGGAAATATTTTACAAATCTAAAACGACAGGAATGCTAACATATAGGCGAATAAAGACTGAGTGTTTCTTATATGTAAACATAAATGTCACACCACACTCTCTACCAAGTTGCAAGCAATAATTAGGGATCTGAGATCATTAGGAAACAGTAATATATCTGGCGAATCAAAACATTTTCCCTGCGTATCACTCTCCATCTCTCTCTTCTATATATATATATATATATATATATATATATATATATATAGCATAGTGATGATCTATGTATACTGTCTTAATAATATGTATTGGAAAAAACTACTAAAAAGTTGTAAGATTAAAAATGTATTTTTTGACAGTATTTATTTATTTCTATTATTATATTTGACATTACAGACCGTCCTCGGCATTTCATCAGAAACAAATTTAAATTACAAACGTTTTCGCGAGGAGCATTCGTCCGAGAGATTGTTTACATCACGTGACCCAGAAAGCGATAGATTTTTTAAAATATTTGTAAACGTAAACCTCTCATTAATAATACTTATAAATGTTATTTTAAAGAAAGTTTTTTTAAGTGTAACTAAAAAATATTTATAAAGATTCAAAACACCTATATATATATATATATATATATATATATATTATATATATATATATCTGTGTGTGTGTGTGTTCAAAACACATATATATATATATATGTGTGTGTGTGTGTGTGCTTAACACAAATAATTTTAACTTCAATAGTGTAGACATCAAAAATGCGTTGTCACCCTGTTTCGTTAAAAAGATATTTTTTTTGCAATCATCTAAATCAAAGCTCTCTCTACCCTGATTTCGAGCACTTGACATTAAAAATCATTCTATCAGAAAAACAGCAATGTTGTCGTTAAAAAATACTATCTCAACTCGAATATATATATATATATATATATATATATATATATATATATATGTGTGTGTGTGTGTGTGTGTGTGTGTGTGTGTGTGTGTGTGTGTGTGTGTGTGTGTGTGTGTGTATTAAAATAAAAAATGGTGAGCAAATAGATAAAATCCCAAAAGGTCAATCACACTAATATTAATTTTATTAATATTAAAATTCATCATGGTGGGCAGTCAAGAAATTTTGAAAGGGCTGGTTGGTGTTCTGCTGGTAACTTCAATATGAACATTTCAGAGTGTTTGGTGTAATGCCTAAAATTATTGCTGAAGATTCAGAAAGATTTGGATAAGTTTAGTAATTATTACGTCGGTGCTTGGATTTATCATTATTAATGGTGACCATATGCTTACATTCATCCTCCCATGTTGGCCTACGTCAAATGCAAATCGTAGTTAAGAGGATTGCTGCTTGAAGACCCTATAATTAACAACAGGAGTCTCTACATTACTTACAAGCATGATTAAAATTCATGGCTATGAGACAATTCCTGGGAAAATATCAACCTTTTCATCTGGCCATATAATTTCCCAGACAAGCAAGCGGCAATTTTTAATTTGCGCGATCTATTTGCGTTAATATAAACAGTAGCTACTCTGGCGTGTACGCATCGCTCATTCAGTGAAATGAATTAGAGCGCTCTAGCTATTGGGTGCGTATAATGATATGCGCTAAAAAGACTGCCTACTTCCACCGAACGCCCATAGCCCAGGGTTAGAGTCGCCGACTGACGCAATTTCAGTCGGGTTTCAATCGGAGTCTAACCGTACTGATGAGCTGTGATACGGCGAAAAAGATCTGTCTGCGGATGACAATATTTACGCTCTCACACCCTGATTGAGCACTCTCGAAAAATAGTAGACTTTGATAAACAGTAGCTACTTTGGCATGTACGCATCGCTCATTCAGTGAAATGAATTAGAGTGCTCTAGCTATTGGGCGCGTATAATGATATGCGTGAAAAAGTCTGCCTGCTTCCACCGAACGCTCATAGCCCAGGGGTAGAATCGCTGACTGACGCTATTTCGGTCGGGTTTCAATCCTGGGTAAAAAAGCAATCGGAGTCTAACCGTACTGATGAGCAGTGATACGGCGAAACTGATCTGTCTGCAGATGACAATATATATATACAATTTCTTAAATCTATATTGTTTATATATTATATATGTGCGGTGCATATTGTTTTGTTTGTGAGACCCTGGTGGCTGATCGCCCGTGTGTCTGTGAGTCTGCCTACATCAATGTTTGTACAAGTGTGTGTCTATGACTGCGTTTGTATGAGAAAATAACGACGACAAATTTTCCCCCCAATTTGAATGATTTGCTCTTTTGGTGGCTAGCATCAGCCAACCGTAACAGAAAGATAATTGTTTATTATGATGTTTAAATGATAGCAGTTTTGTTTTGGACGCGTTACATTTTAAAATCTATTTTTACCCCTATTGAATAACCGATTAGATGTCATATTCGATGACAGCTTTCATTTATAGATTATATTGTCTCTCAGACTTATTATTAAGACAAGAATAAATAATTATATCATCATCATAACTATCTATCTATGAATTGATGCACTTGCAAAAGTCGTTGATGCTGATATGATAAAATATAGAACCAAGACGTATGCCCAGTAAGACCCGTCATAGTTGAGATCTTTTAGTACACACTGTTTTGACCGTTATTCTCTATTATAACGCAGTAACACTACTAACTGATTTATTTAAATATTTACACCTTTCTTGCAAAATTTAATGAATTATATATTATAAGTTCATTTTAATATTTTTATTTACTTTCTGTGAAATCAATTCACACCCTTTTCAGGGCGTTTGACATCACACGAACATTACAATGAAAACGAATTAATAAACTTAAGGATGACAGAAATGGGCAGACAAAAGCAATTTTCACATAGAACATTTTTAATTATACACCCAGTTGTAAAGGTTTCTGTTCCTTTCATGGTCAGCTTTGACTTCAACTTAAATCATTTTTTTATTTCTTTTCACAGACATCGTTGTTGCCGTCATTACAAATGGGTGACCGCAAAGAAATGACTTAATATATCTCTCGAATGTTTTGTCCGCTTCTTTGAGCAAAGACCTGGATCGATTGCATCTTTTTTGAAATGATGCATTAGACATTGCCTCAATGCTACTATGTCAGTGAGCGTTTTATTGTTCGTATCCAAAATAATAAATATTTTTAATTATATTACTGGCAACATTCTCTTTGTGCATCTTTCACGCCATGTTAAACCTAGTTATGATAAATTCTTTTCACTAGTTGCTGGAAGAATTATTTATTAAATCTAGATCCAAGAAAAATGGTTACACATTTCGTTTGTCTGTTGCGGAAAAAAGTTCACTTAGTTTGATCCGTGTCGCTGATTACTTTAGAAGATATGGAAGTAACATCAGAGCAAATAAAAGCAGAAGATAAATATCACTTCATCCGTCAAGGCAGCCGGCTTCTACCTTGCTAAAATGATCAGACGACATTAGGTTCGTTCGAGCAGAATAATTTAGAAAACATTAAAGTGATTCTGGGAGACTTTAGTTAACGTTGAAAGATCAAAAGTCGTAGTAAGTGTCAAATAAAGACTGGCTATAGAAAATAGATTATTATTTCATTCTGCCACTAATATGATTATGGGAAGTTATTTTTGGCCTCTAACCTTTATATGATGTCGACATTTGATTTCTTCTTCAGCAGTTTCTAAATGGTCTGTGCCATAATACCTAAATGTTATCAATAATATTCCCTATATTAGTTATTACTGAAGAACTGTTGAAATAATTTTCAAGTGAAAGAACACGATATAACTCACAATAGATCTGAAAATATTTTATATTTACATTATGGAAACATTTTTTAAAAATTAACATCGAAATAATTCATTCCAATTTCAAAAATCAACTTATCAATAACCACTTCTTTATTCGATATGTTGTCCTTTGTTATCTTTGTATAAACATTTAAACAGGTAAATAATGTAAATAACTGAGAAGCTTTGTGACAGAGGATGGAAAGTGCGACATTGAAATATAATGACGCATTGGAATGATCTAGGTCACATTTCAAAATCTAACCAGAATAATGAAAAAAGGAAAAATATAATTAAAAACAGAGGAATTAATTCTGGATGGCTGTAAGATCTGTCTTTCTATATGGAAGGGAATGTTCGCCGATCTCATGAAGGAAAAAAAGTGGTTTGTGGCAGAAGAAATGTTTTACAGAATTATGTTGAGGATAGCATGATATGAGAACGTCAGGAAAGACGATTTGCTACAAATAACGCAGACGAGCAGAAAAATACTACTTAACATCTGGAAGAGACTGATGAGGTTCATGGGACAGGTAATGAGGAATGTGAGTCTGAAGAATTTAATACTCGCAGGACGGAGAGAACGAAAGAGAGACAGGGAAAACCAGCGCGAGACATGCTACATAGGCCTGGGCAAACGAATGGTAGAGCTATGTTTTGGAGATACATCAATAGAAAATATTGAGAGCAACGTGAGACAGCACCAAGAGGAAGATAATGATTACCTACGAACAAAATTGACACGGCATATGAAGTTGATTTATCTATTTTCAACTCTTCAGCTTTAAGTTTTATTCTGCATATGGTATCCTTTAGACGTCATTCTAATAGAGCTGCTGTTAGCCCTGGAAGAATTCGGCACAGGGAAAATTACGTAAATGATAAATGAAATTTATAATAGTGATATAAGGCCAGACGACCTATGCAAATCTATTTTCATAGCATTGCCTAAGAAGCTAGGTGCAAACCAGTGCGAACTACACCAAACTATCAATTTAATGAGTCATATTACAAAATTAATCGTCCGAATACTGAAGAATAGAGCAAGATGCTGTCTCAGGCCAGAGATAGGACAACAACAGTGCGGATTCGTCAAAGACACTGGGACAAGAAATGTCATATATATGATTAGGATGCTCTCTAAAAGGGCTATACAAATGAAGAAGGACATATACCTATGCTTATTGATTATGCGAAAGCGTTCGACAAAATACGCCAAAAAGAATTGATGGAGATGCTCAGAAGCCTTGACATATTTGGAAAAGATGTAAGGATAAAGAGGAATCTCTAACAGCAGCAAACTGCCTGCATAGGAACAGGTAGCAAATTCAGCAGATATATAAAGATAAGAAGTGGCGAAAGACAACGACGTGTATTTTCACCGGATCTATTTAACTTGTACAGAGAGAATATTTTGAGGACACGAGATGTTATGCCAGGATTTTTCATCGGAGGCCACAATCTGAACAACATAAGATATGCAGACGACACAGTGCTAAATGCAGACACGGAAAGGAAACTGCAGGACCTCCTGCAGAAGATAGCTGAAGAGAATGACAAAAAGGACTACAAATAAATTGCAAAAAACCGAATGCATGTTCATCAACAAAAAGAGCGTTCCAATATGCGAAATACCGGTGGGGGATGTTAAAATTTAGCAGATACGAATGTTTGAATTTCTGGGAAGTGTTCTAACTGATGATTAAAAGTGCGACACAGAGATCCGAAGGAGAATTGGCATGGCGCCGGATGCGTTCTAGAAGCTGAGACACAGGAAACTTTCACTAGAAATAAAGAAGAGAGTACTGGATTGCTAGGTGATGTCAGTTCTTCAATAAGGCAGTGAATGTTGGACAATATCAATAAAGATGAAGGGAAAGCTTTAAGCAGATGAAATGTGATTCTACAGAAGGATGTTGGGGATATCGTGGACCGAGCATGTGAGCAATGACGAGGTTGTGAAAAGAATGGAAACGAAAAGGAAATTAATATTTAGCGTCAGGAAGAGACAATTGAAGTTCCTGGGACATGCAATGAGGTAGGAGGGCTTAGAGAATCTCATACTAACAGGCCAGATTGAGGGGAAAAAGATAGAGAACAGCAGTGGATAACATATTTGAAGAGCCTGAGCAGATGGCTCACAGAACAGGGGCTGTGAACCACCAATGATAGGGAGACGTAAGAGAAACATGATCGCCTACGAAAGGACAAGGTACATAGAAGAATAATTATATATTTTCTTATTTTTGTCTATGGTATATTATATATTATATTATGAAATGATTTGTTTGACCATTATTTTTTATCAATATTTAATTAGATATTCTGTTTATAGTCAAACAGTATACGCTCCAAATCAATTAATGACTTTCCCTATGTGAATAAGTGTCGCAGGTTCGAAAAACTGCCAAATAACACACATTTTCGTAACAAAAATTCATCCTAAATAATCAGGCCGCTAGAAATAAATATTTAATACTGATTGAATACAAACAGAATATCTTCTTAAATACGAGTATCTATAAAAAATACTGTTCAATCAAATCATTTAAATTTTGGTTATAACACGTTTAGTTAATCTTCGTTAATTTCCATAATATTATATTATGTATTATGTATTCATTGTTGACGTTCTTTTTTACTTGTCAGTGTATTGATACTAGTTATTCCTGCGTGACATTGTTTACAAAGATATTGCAAACGTATCTTTTGGCTGCTAACTTAATATATGGAATTTCGTCGTCGTAAGTTGCTACAATACGGCCGTAGCTATGACATAACTAGTAACAAGTTAAACAATGAATATGCATGCTCTCGAAAAAGGCTGAAAAACATATCGGGTTAAAGTATGTTTGTAACAATTAAGATGCAAAAATGTTTTAAATGTAAGAGTGTATGATGATAATTACTAACTTGAACACTTTTTAATTAGTTACATGGAAAATACAAAGAGTGTCTGTCACTTATCGCAGAATTACAGTTAAACATAATTTCTTTTTATGGAAAATACATAAAACTGCATATTCTGTATAACAAAATGACTAATGTTTGAACATATATTCAATGTTTTTGATGCAAAACTAATCCTCTATTTTTTCAAAAGAAAAATGTGTTGCACTTTATATTCTTGGTAAGATACAAGTTCCACCTGCCAGAGATATTTACGCTATTGCACTGATTAGATAATACCTGAATAAATTTTCACTTATGAATTTAAAATCTCTTTTAGAAATATCTTTCATTAAAACTGATTTTACTTCGCTATTTTCATAATAAATATGATTCTAGATAGTGTTGGTAATTCAACAAAAATAACTCTACAGCAACATATCAGTGACAAAAAAGAATGTCATGAAATTTAATGTCATGAATATCTTAAGTTTTCTATATAGAAAATTCTTTATAGTTGTGTCAATAATATACACCTATGTATAATTATCTAACTAATAATTCTGTTCACAAAAATTATTGTAGATATTTTGGGTACAGCTTTTTTTCATGAGAAAATTATCTAATTTCTGTTTCGACTGCAAGATTTCAGAGGAGCTAAATATTTAAATTCCACTTATCCGAATATTTTCCCTTGTAACCCGTCATGTCAAATACATCTGCATGAATCCTTATCTTTACCTTCGTATTCAATTAATAAGAAGTAAGTTGCACTAGGATAGGTTAGTTTAAAGGAGTAGAGCTGGGTCTAACAGACACACGTTATGATGTATTCCCAGTTGGGTGTATTCAAGTCTAGGGTCAAGCGTTATATATCCTAGATAACCACATGAAGAGAATATTGTCTTTTCTTACGCTCACAAACCACCAACACAGTTCATCTTATGATTTATATAGGTAACTATAAAAAATGTAAATTTACAGTCGAAATTTTTGTGAGTAAAAAAAATCATGTTATTATCTAAAATCTTGCAGTCTAAACAGAAATTAGTTAATTTTCTCATGAAAGAAAGCTTAAAATATTTATATTACTGATAAATAGTAAATAGTAGTTTTGTGATGTTTTTTTTATATCATAAAATACTTTCTACTGATCGTATCAACTCGAATAGTTTTCTTGAACATTTTATTACGGGACAATTTTCTTTGGTCTTTCCTGTAGCCATCTACATCTCAAGTGCCTTGTTCAGGCGACTTGTCAGTTTTTCTATAGTTCTTATTTGAATGACTTGCACACTTTGATAATGCAATACAGGACCACTAAACAGATCACTTCAACTAGAACATTCGAGGTACAAAGACCAAAGTGATTTCGATAACTGACTGATGTAAAGGCAATGACAAACGAATATTTGAATGAAGCAACTCTATGGGAAAGAGCATTTATCTTCATATAGCATACGCTAGTTTGGATCACATATAATGACTATACTTAATCACTCAGAATTGATGCGAAATTTTTCAATGTAATGTAAAGAGACAAATACTTCATGGAAGTGTACTCAAATACTTGAAATCGTGCGCCTGTCATAGAACAATGAGCAACCACGTATTTCCCATAGTTACAAGTGTGTCAAGCACATTAACATCAAATATCAGCGTCACTAAGTTAGGCTGAATTAATTTGTGTAAATATCTACATATCTCAGTCATTCGTCTGAGGTCCCTGTTCATTTGATACGTCTAGTTGAATATTGGAAGACCATGATTAGAATTAGGTGAGGACGATACTACAACACTGTACCATGGCTTGCATATATATATATATATATATATATATATATATATATATATATATATCTATATATATATATATATATATATATATATATATAAGGGATTGTCTATATATGGTGGTATGGGTAAATAGTCGTCCAAATTAGACAAATTTGAAAACAAAAATGCCATCTCATTTTAACAGATATATTTACCAAAATTAAACAAAAATATCTTGAAATAGAAAAAAGTACATTTATTCAATAAAATCATCACTAGCTTCAACAACAGCCTTCAGAAAACGTTGGAACCTTATAAAAATCTTCTGGACGGTCTACCTGTTCAAGTTTGTGAATGCTGCCATAATCCTTACATTCAGTTCATCTTTTTATGATAAATAGTTTTTTAGTCTCTCTTGCAAAAATACGCATAACAATAAAAGAGATTAAGTAAGTAATATGTAGTCGCAGCCATGACAGTGTTCTTCTTGTGTAGCGTGGTGAAATTCATGTTTCCACAGGTAGTGTTTTCAATCGGTAACCCTCTTGAACTAGAAAACAGCATATCCTCGTGTCACTTGTCGTAGACCTCCGTGTTGAGTGTGATACCTTGTGGTAAGATAAATGGATGTATAATATCGTTTTCAGTATTTATCACCCCAAAGATCATGATGTTGACTAGATGAATCATTCAACACTTTCCGTATCCTTTGCACTGTAATTAGACTGATACTATAAAATATTTGCAGTTTATGTTATGGCGTGAATTCCAAGCAGGATAGCATGCTGTTTCCAAATTTATGGCGGAGTGAATGCTTTTTTTCTCCGTGATGCTCATTTTTTTCACAGACGGTATCCAACTGACCCTAATATACTTTGCAGTTGACAAAATCAAAATCAAACGATCTGCATGAGCGTAACCAAAACGTAAATTGACAATAATTTACCATTTTCATCCTGCATATATGCATTCCAAGTTTGAATATTATTAACAGAAATAACTTCGGCCTAGCACTGGACTATTGTTTAACTTAGTGTTTCTTAAAATCTTTAATCAACGGCATGTCTAGAAATAAATGAATATATCAAGTTTGACTTACCATAACATTAAAGTTTATACATTTATCTGTTATGAAAAAAAAAACTATAGATTTAAGAAAAATACACATTATAACGTCATTTCAGTGCTTACATTTAACTGTTTCTGACGCTTATTTTCAGATAAAACTCTGCCTAGATTTGTTTTCTTTTTCTTGCATTTTTATCAATGTTTCGTCCAATGTTCAATAAGCAAATCCCCATTTCTTCTACAGTTTGGCGTTGTTTTCTCGCTTCTTGTTTATGGTGTTATTTACAGTAGAAAATCATAAATCACATAAATAAAATGTAGATATTTGAAATAATAATGAGCAAACATTATCGATATATCAATAAGTACTGACATATGTTTTATTTTGAGTTTCAAATCACTAATAATAATGGCAACTTCTTTTTTACAAACCTGAAGGTTACTATTAGTAGGAGCATTTAAGAAGGAATTTCGAGTTTAATTAAAATTCTGTGTTCTAAGAGATGGATTAAAATAGTCTATGTTATTTAAAAGTTGTTTCAGAGCGTTAACCATAACTATAAATTCGTTGTGGTGTAATGGATAACGGCTCGAAATGAGAAATCAGAGAGCCGAATTGAAATACATTGCATTCACTTACTCACAAATAACTTTCGGAAAGCAATCAATCCATCATTTCTCCCTCAAACCTTTGGCTTAATAGCAGAAACATATTTGGTACTATAGCCTTTTTTAGCAAGAAATTTATGGCAAATAATGACAGATTACTGTGGAGAAACTACAGAAAGTAATGTGAACCTATAATTTTCTGCATAGTCAGTTAATGCCCAACCTTGTATCACGTATGCCAAATAATTCACTGACTAAAATATAACATTAATCATTTAACTAATGCATGTTCTACGCATTGAAGAACACTGAAATATTTTTTCTTGAAAAAAAAAAAAAAAATATATATATATATATATATATATATATATATATATATATATACATATGCCAGTTATTGGTCAGAATTAAACTAGATCAATACAAAGTTGTATAATGAAAAGCTTTTATTTTCATTCAGAATTTAGCCCAATATTCATTGAATTCGGTATATTCATGAACTATATATCAACTAATTTTTCAAAGTTTTTTCAAATGAATAGCAGGAAAAGTCTGAACGCATAAAAGTTTCATCCCGGTGTGTATGAACATAAATATATTTTCTGATGTGTTCACAACTAGAAATTAATTCGGACCTTTTATCTAACAACATTTCTCCTTCTGGAAATGATAATATGGCTAACTTCTCTTCTTTGGCATCAACATTTTGCAAGGTTTGGCTTTTTTAATATGTTCCAAGATATAATATAGTATTTAAATTTCCAGAAATGATTGGTATGTTTGGTACAATTTTTAAGAATCTCCAACTTGAAAGTTAAATTGTGATTTTACCAATGTCTTCCAGTACATCTAATATACATTTTTTCTACTCAAAATCTGAAAGTTCTTGTTTTGCCTTCGAGAATACGTTGGAAAATCAGTTGATATAAAACGCCTGAAGATACTGAATTGCTGAAACGTAGTTGCGTAATCGGCATATATATATATATATATATATATATATATATATATGTTTGTATGTATGCATGTATATATGCCACGACACAATTTCGTGGAACACGTAGGAAGATGACGCAGCAAAATAGTGTTTTATATACCGTATCACAGATTCAGAAAATTACTGTTTTAAGTTAACCAGAAGAAACTTTCGCTAGAAATTCTACGTGGTCGTGGTATACTGTACTCGGGTTGTGTAGGAAAGCAATAAGAACAGCGGGCTAACACTAGATTTTGTATGAAAACTTGCAAAAGTTGCTAGCAGAACATTATCTTCGATAGCATTGCTCAAGCGTAATATTATATGTTCAAATATATTGTTGTTACTTTTCAAATGTGTTTCTGGGAAGATGGAAGGGAATGATAGGATATACCAAGAAGCAGCATCCCAAATCACAAGGAAAATATGTAATATTCATTTTATATTACCAGAAGGGCCACGAGATTATGGTCAGAGGAAATACATAAACTAATACCTTAAAGATGAAAATACTCATTTACAAGACACGATCAAATTTAACGAGTTTCCAGATTTGAAATTCATTAATATCTTTGTGCTATTCAACTCATTAAACTACTTTATTTTCATTTTGACAATTTTGATAGTTGAAAAGTAAGTTAAAAATGACAGTTTTATTTATGGTCTTGATATTAAGCAATATGTCACACATTATTGGAAAATTTTCCGTAAAACTAATTTCAAGTGTATATCTAGCAATATCTCGATCGTCTTATAAAATGCACAGATTCAGACGAAATGGTTTAAATGCGAAAGTAGTTAAGAGTCACTTGATACGTAAGCTTCACTTCGAAAGCACCATTCCACGATTTGTCATACGTTATGCGTTTATTATATCCTAGCGAGGAAAATCTTTCACATGACCATCATATACTTGTTTTAGGCAAATACTCAAAATATATTTATACATTAAAAATAAAAATGTGAACCAAAAGTAAGCTTAAAATTGTTTCTTTTTTTATGCGGTAGTGTCACATCTCTGAAACAAAGCTAACTTCGACAATCTTTTTTCAGTAATGTGGAGCATATCTATTTTGGCAGTAAGAAACTACCCTAACCAAAACTCCCCACATAGTTTGTTTTGAAGAAAGGTCATAATCGAATAGCCACTACGGTCACCTGCTCCCACACAAACTAATAAATTTAGTGGACATAAAGAACAAGATTTATGAGCGAAATCCTAAAACAGTTAATGAATTAAAATATTACAGAAATATTTACTAAAATTAAAGAAGATGGGGATTTGTGTCGTGTTGTCTCTCATAGTATTCAAGAAATGTTGCAATATCTATGTAGGACATTTTCAGCGCTTAAGAGAATACTGAGTTAAAAATGTATGTAAAGAGTTAAACGAATGTATATAAGCAGTTTGAACAAATATTATCTCAATAAATATAAATATACCTAAAATGTAAATGCATATTTACTAAGTGTAAACCAATTTTGAAGAGATTAAAATGAAAAGCAGATATACAGGCGACATTATGATATTAGTTACCATCTGTGTTTGATAACCATTCATCTTTTCATAAGTAAGCACTGTGTAGAAAGTTTCTGTGTCAGATTCTAAGCGTTCTTTCGTTCAAAGGTGACTAATCTTCGTTTTGCAGTGATATCTAGTCTCTTTGAATCTCTTGTTCAATTTTGATACTAGGAAGATTGAAGTACTTTCACTTCTTTTGAAATCATGAACATAGAACCCACGAGAATGCTTATTAAGATACTCGACAAGGAACGGCCCTGTGGAAAGAAAATGACAGAGGTACATTTTACTGACAATGTCATCGCTCATGAAATCAAACACGTAATTGATGAGTTTAATTTCAACTGTGAAATAAGAGATAGTTTTAAAGAATGAAGCTTACTCACGATATTTTTGAAATATCATTGTGAGCGAATGGTGATATTTGTCTCTAAATCTAACATAAGCGCATTGAATTCCATTCAAATAATTTCTGCCAAAATTGTCAATTTAAACTTTTTTGTAAAATACAACATATACATTAAATGTTGAAAACTTAAATAAATGTTCAAACGAATTTTTCAAATAGCTTATGAAAAAGTAACTTCTTTCAACGATAATATTGCAACATTTATTTGTTTGTTCTTTCTTACTCACGTCTCCTATAATATTTACTTTAATTGTTAAAGAATAAAAGCTAAACTTCAATCTTAGCCTGGCAGGTAACTGACATTAATTATATCACAACCAATTTAAATTCATATATTCTCGTTATTTCCACTATGAAGATATTCATGTTAGCATGATTTATATGTGAATTTCTGCGATGCTAACATGATATTTGGTAAATCATTTACATGTACAATAATCATGTTAGCCTTTAGTTTGACCAGAAAATTTTCATTTTCAGAACCAGCTAGCCACACAAAGTAGAAGATTAGAAAGTAATATATGATAAGCAAAATTTATGATGATATGAGGAAGATAACAGTTAACTAGAATTGAACAGTTGAAAATAGCAGGAATCGGAGAAACATTCTCTTGTGTGTCAGTTTTACAAATAATCACCTACTAGGAATGAGATGTTATAATGGGACTTACATCAATCAAATAGAAAACGAAGGGAATAAGGACGATTCGGCACAATGTACGTGGTACGGCAGTTCATACAACGATTTGGTCACCGCTATGCTCTTCGTGAACATCGCAGTTTTTTTTTGTTTTTTTTTATCTGTGATATATCCAAGTGTGAGTCTGAATTACTAAGTTAGACGGATTCAGTTCACAGTTAATATTCTACTTAATGGGCAAATAATCTGTTGACAAAACAAGGCTTAATTTGTAACCTTCAACACAATAAAAGAGTACTAAGCTCTTACGTGATTTATCTCTTCCTGTAGGTTATTGTGTTCTGGAGCATTCCCTCAGTGATGAAGAAGACACTTGAAACAGCAGAATTGTAGTTTTACAGATGGATGCTGAGAATACCATTGTCAAAACATGTGGACAACGACCATGTTTCAGAGAAAATTAAATAATGATCAACATTTCTTAACATCGGAAGGAGAAGATTTAGGTTTCTAGGCCACATATTATGGAATGGTGTTTTATAAAATCTAATACTTACAGGACAAATTGAAGGCAAGATCAGAAGAAAATCTCATAATGTATATAGTGAGCTTGAGCAAATGGATGGCTGAAATAGTTTTGGAGAAATAAAAAATATACAAAATTTATTCAAATTTACTAGAACCAAATGTTTATGGAGAATCATGATCGCCTAAGTTTAGTAGAAATATGCCATATAAAGAAGAAATCACAAAATATTCTAACTGCATGTCCGCTCTAAAGGTTATTGCAACGACTGCCAAACCAAGTGTTTCTACGACTCTAGATATGCTGTGAAATTTGAAGATATATACAAATCATAATAACGGAGATGTTTTGATCACAACAACAAAGATGAAGAGATTGTTTCGAATATAAATAATATATGGAATTAATTATAAATGTGCACAAACAATTTTCATTGTTATCTGATAAAATCTTCCATTGGCGAGAATTATATTATTAATTTTCATTTTTCGATATGTACAAAACAAGCAATTTATAAGAAATTGAAGGTTAGATTTCATGTCCGAAATGCAATTACATTGTAAGCATAAAAGCGCATATTTTTAAAAGATTATTCCCCCAGCACAAGGTACCTGCAAGTTAGAGAGGTAGAGCATAATTTTTTTCTAAGGATATAAGGAAACGATGTGATTATTACTGTTGATTACGATTAACCAATTTTAAGCCAGAAAATATGTTTAGGTTGTAAGAGATTTTTAAATTATTTCAAGATTGTAGTGATTTTCGCATCTAATCCTTCCTAATTAAACCATAACTGTGAGAGAGACGGGAGAGATTCATATCATTCTCAATGGTATTTTCCCAAAAGCGATTAAAACTAATTCAAACGGTTTAGGAATTTGGCTTCTTCAATTAACAATTTCCAGCCATTATTCAGTACATTACTGCACATCAACTTTTGTAGCGTTTTGTATTCCTCAAAAGCCATCCATCGAGGCGTAGAAAAATCTCAGCGCTGCCTCAATTTGGTGATCTGAGAGAAGCCAGTGTTTAAACGTGATGTGTCACCCCAGACACCGACAGCTTTCATTACAAATATATCTAGATTTTCATGTACTTCTTTGTCTGTATCAAACATCAACTCAATACTCTGTGTATCAAACAATTATAAGATTGTATCTATTAATAATAACTCATTGTAGGAATTCTAGTTCTTTTCAGACTCCCTTGTAGTAATGTTTGAATGAATAAGATTTGACGATCTATCCTTGTTTCACGTCCATTTCGATTTTTGTGTACTTCATTCATTTTCTAACTTTGAGGAGGCAGTATCATATTGAAATGATAGAAGTAAAGTAATAGTTTAGACTGATGAGTGTGTAGAATTGATAACGTTTGAACCTAGACATAAAGAGATTAATTTTGTCATCATCAAAGATTCGCCTATCTAGAGTCTCTTTTAAACAGGCACGTAGTTCTGGAAGATGCACTTTAATTGACATTTCATCTAACTAAAGTATGTTATGATTTAATTCGATCCTGTGTCCGTGGCATAGCTGCTCCACGCTTTATAAATCTAAAATTGTCAAGTCTCATTCTATAAACATGCAACCAATTTTAATGTACCAGCAACTACCTCATTAATCGTGTAAAACGGACTGAGTTATGAACATTATGAGAAGTGGCAAATCTCGCTGATTATATCGGTTGTCATTAAACACGTTGACTACTTAAAAGCATTTTCCTTTCAATTCTTTGTTTCATTTCTGTCTCAATTGCTACTTTTAATCTAGGAATACATACATGTAGACGTGTGTGTGTGAGCGTAATCATGGGCATCAATTAAGCAAACCATTTGCAAATGCTTGCGGCATAGTAATTACTGCTTCCTTTGCCATTCAAAGGCATATAATAAACTTAATATGCAATCAGTGTGAAAGGAAGAGCAATTAAATATAGCCTTGATAATCGTATTTTTTGCCATATCACTTTTCATATTTTCGAACTCTATGAATCTATCTATCTCGCCAAGACACTAATCGTTCATTTAAGCACAATACTTGAATGATTTGTATCCTTATATAACTGTGGCATTTTTACTGTCGCTTTTTCATTACCATACACGCAACAATACATACTTGCAAGTAATTAGTTTCTTACTTATTTTCATGTACACCAGTTTGTCAATGTTTTTAGCTATTCCCTGTTGCAGACCTCTGCTCTGTAAAACTGGTATTAATCAAATATCAATTAATACCATCTGTATTATATGCAGCAAATTTACTGAATACAGTAAAGTTTTGGGAGAGGCAGACAGACAGACAGACTTTCTGACGTGTTCAATACTTTTGGACGTAGCAAATTTAAGCTTTCACCATGAAAGCGACAATGTACGTAAAACGATATTATATTACATTATATTATATATATGAAATTTTATGATATTATATGATATTATATGAAATGCTAGCTATTCGTATCCGAGGTAGCTAACCACCATTGCCAGCTCAGTCACATTTGATTTTGTTCTAATATGCAACTATGCCGAGTAGACCTTACATTTTTTGGGAGAGTTTAGAGTTTCGTAATCTATAGTGAACAGCAGCCTGTACAAAGCCAGTATATTCAAACCCTCGGTCACGATGACTAGAACAGCTATCGACGTCTTCTAAAGGGTCCATTCTACACAGATGTTAATTGTTAGTCTTAGGTCAACCCTTGGTATGGTGTTCAAGTCCTTTCCAATGATGCTGCACGCTAGGATCCCACCCTCCAGATTGATAACATTATAACAACATATCAACCACGGTGAGATTTACGCCTAGTTTTCATTGTCAGATAGCGAATGTTTAAACCACTCAGACTCTTGCCCATAGTTATTATATCAATAGTTATAGTCACTTTAATCAAGTTTTTCCAGTGAATAAAAGTGACTGCCTCCTTTTATGTACATTTTGTAATACTGTCGCCGCATCTCAAACAAATGTGAATAACATTTTACTCTCACAATATTTTTGTAGGACATTCGTAATTTTAAAAGTATGCAATTAATAAATTGCCCTAGAGATTCCTGATAGAATACAAACAATATTACATGTTATTTTTCCTGACCTGGTGTCTCAATTTATGTGAATTAGTCACCGCCGTAATTTAGAACCCATCCGACTTTCCCATGAAATTTTTCATTAAACTTCACATGAGCTTTTCTTATTTTCAACCATATTTTATGAATTTCAGTGTTCTACTAAATGATCGAAGTGGTTTCACTATTTCCAAGGTAAAATGGCGAAATAAAACCGTAGATTTTATGCTAATAGCTTCTTCTTTCCCCCTTCTCACTTTCCGGCTTCTTACTTCCCGGTGAAATTTGATCTTCAAAAAATTTATATGTAATACCAAAGTTTATCTCCTGTCTTCTTAATTCTTATTCTTATATTAGTATTTTATTGTATTCATTCAAACTCAATAAGCCCTTGATCTTAGTGACTATATTGTCTTACTTAGGATAAAATGATATTTTTTCAAATTAAGCAATAAACTCATAAGTAAGCGGAATATTGGTATTCATGCCAGCTAAAATGATGTTAGATTCCAAAGAATAATAACTCATATGGCTAAAAAAATATCTACCAGTTAAAAACAATAATGCCAACTGAATATTTGTGATATTAATAGGTTAAAGGTAGAATGTTTAAATAGTGTTTATTTTATATCTAATGTGCGTTGTGGTGCAGTGGATATCGGTTCGGAACGAGAAATCGGGGTGCCGATTTCGAATTCTAGTTGAATTCATTGCATTCACTTACGCGCAAATACCCTTGGGAAAGGTATTAATCCTGCTCTTCCTTCCACTTATGGGTTAAATAACAGGACAGATTGGGTTCTATACCCTTGGCTGGCAACCAGTCTACCGCAGAAAGCAATGGCAACCTACTGCGGGAAAATCATCTGCCCAGTCAGTCATGTCTCTTTCGAGACATGATCGCCCAAGCCTGTTTCACGTATGGGCCTTAACTGACTGACTGATTATTTGGTTAAAATGGAATCTAATATAAACTGTGTAAATTAAATTTAGATATCTATCACATTCTATTTTAATGACCACAAAAACTAATCAGTTGTAGTACTAGTTTCTCTGACGGTGTCACTAGAGCAATCTTGTAAATGGTTCTATTACAGGCTTATTATTTCACATAAAATATTTATCAAAATTACATTTGTTTTTTCAGTCCATACTCTCTAAAATTTTGTCATATTCTGTTCATGTTATTCTAAGAAACCTACTGTAAAAAGATGCTTCTCATGTTTGAGGTTCTTTTTCATCTGTGAGGTTATTGACCGGCATCCATTTTCATAGAAGAGAACTGATATTATGTCACATTAACATGTTCTTTGCTTCTAAAGAATTTTCACTGTTAATACTTTGCATATTTTTCGGTTGTCTGATTAATTTTCGTTGGAAACACTGGAGTCCGCCATTGCAAACATATATGTGAAGTGGTGTATGCATCTTAGTGAACTTGTTAAATATACACATTTAAAAACAAGATAAACTAAAAAGAAATTGCAAGCTCATGACTCGATTTCCTTTTCAAATGTACTTTTTATCAAAATAAATATATAATTAATTGAAATAAGAAAAAAAGCAAAATCAAAAACAGATAACTAAAAAACAATATCGTAAAAGCCAAAAAAAAAATGAAATTCAAAGCCAGGCTAATTAATGAAACTTTAAGTAGAGAATAGCGAAAAAAATGCAAAAATATTAATTCTGTATTATGAAAAATAATATAAATAAATATGTATCGTTGTTTATCAAACGATGAAATCGAGCAGTCTAATTAATCAGTAGGATGATTAAACGTGGACAGAAACCAATTAATATCTGCTGCGTCCTTTTTCATTACTTACCGCCTCAACATCTCGCACTCTCTCGTGACTAATTCTTTAAATGTTATACGGACACCATTTTATATTAATGAATTTGAGACTTTGTTTCTTAATATTCTTTTTTTAAATTTGTTTCTCCAAGCTATTCATTTACTGCTGGGACACTTTTATTGATGATTAATTTTTCTTTCGCTGCAAATTGTCAAGCGTTTAAATATTAATCATTAAAAGGTAACACTTAAGCAAAACACCGTTAATCTGTTAATATAGCCAGCCAATGAGTTAATCCGTGTGCGTCCCGTTTAACATTGTACTCTATGTGTCACATTTATCTTTCTGCTCGCGTTTATTCACACACACACACACACACACACACACACATATATATATATATATATATATATATATATATATATATATATATATTCGTGGTGCCTTGGCTTACGCGTTTAATTCATTCACTGTAGGAGCTCGTGATTCAAATAACACGTATTTCAAATGAGCTTTCCGCATTGAAATGAATTGAATGCTGTGATGGGGTAGATGTTGCTTTCGCTGTGCCTCATACACATAGAGAGAAACAGGAAATAGCCGCCATGGTATAATTGTTTTGATTTTGGCGTTTGCACAAAATATGAGTCAATTTGGCGTCGTGTGTGAGAAAACTATCAATAGGACGCAATTCGCCCATCTAGAAATTTGTAAACAGCAAGCTGCACTCGTTATTAGCGCGGATATCTCTAGTAGAAACATTAAAGAGTGCTTGAATGTCAATCTGAGGACAGTGCATAATTGACTGATTACGAGGATCTGGCAGTTGTGAACACTCACTCTGGCCGTTCTGATAGAAAAGAACACCCGTATTCGATGTTTAGGTCCTCAGACTGAACACTGAGGCCTGCATCAGTTGTCTTGAGTAAGTAGTATTGCGCTGAGTCAAGATGGTATGTATTTTTGCCGGCCGAAACACTATGTTTATATATATATATATATATATACAGTTATCTGGGTAGCAGGACATAAATTTCATCTGTATATGTTTTCGTTTGTTGGCTATTTTCACAATTGCTTGTTAGATTTATTTTTCAGTTTTGAGAATCATTCACGTTTCATAGGCCATAATCTTTTTTTAAACTGGCTCGCAAAATTTAATTTCCTCTTTTTTCTTCGAAATAGTTTTCAGCAATTGTGATCCAATTTTTTGTGGTTGTGCAATTCAGCCACGTGGTACGGGTCAACAAGTTCTCATTGTTTTGTTTGGAATCCAAGATTACTGTTTTTCTCAATAGTTAGACACTTTTTCTTCAAATTTAGAGCGCATTTGAAATTATTGTGTCTGCGTGTATGTGTCTTACTTTTGCATGTTGTTTTGTTTAGGAAAGGTTTATATTTTTAATGAATATTACCTCCATTACATTGGTATTAATGCTGCAAACGCAAAATTTCTTATTGTTGGCTAATTTAGTTTTACTTCTGTGCATATTCCTGATATGGTATGAAACGAAAATAATTACAGATTAATTTACCGTAATATAAATTAAAACATCGCTTCAAAAATTAAAAAAAAAGATCTGCCTTACAAACAGTAGAATGTGAAAGAATCAAGAAAAATTTCTTATCGAATTTATATATCAATTTTTATGGAATCCCAATGAGACACCATTACAGCGGGAAAATGAATAAAAATCTGAATATATTCCGACACCCAAACCCTAGTTACTTCAAATTAAGACACATTGTAGTAGGGCCAGTCTGTTGAACAAGCAGACTGAGAAACCGAATAGATAAAATTTTCAACCGTACAACACAAAAATAAAATGTACATCAGGGACAATATATCTTTCCAAAGCTTCATACCACTAAAAGCAGACCCTTGTAAACTCATAGTTACATTTGACGTGAACAGCCTCTACAACAACACACCATTTGTACTAGGTGAACAAATCATTATATTTTGGACTGGAAAACATCCAAAAATACTTCACATACTCTTCAAAAATTAGTTTCCTATACAGAGTATGTAACTAATTTTAAGCAAAAATTAATTCCAATTTAACAATCAAAATTATAATCAATCGGCAGTTACCGAGATGAGGGAGAAAAATGGCACCAACATATACAAGGCTCACACTAGCATATCTAGAAGAAAACCTATAGAAACAAATACGACACAAATATGGGGAATACATAAAAAAGAATTCAGTTATTCACAGAAAGGTTATCTAGATGATTGTTTTATCCTTTGAAGATCAACATGAGGAGAAATAAATAAACTAAAAAATCTACTCCAAAACCTGAATTCCAAAATTAAGTTGAAACTAAAACAGAGCTATAACGGATTGCCATTTCTTGACATAGTCAGAATAAATTACAGCATCACAGATATTTGCCATAAATACACAGAAACACAAATATACCACCATTTCAAGAGTCACCACTCTAAACGTTTCCAAAAATCTAAAACCCACTCCCTAGCAAAAATGGTAGCTGGAGAAACCATTAATAAAATACGGCTATACCAATTACAAAAAACACTACAAATAAGAGGATACCCAACCCAAATAACAAACGAGGGATTCGAAGTGACCGAAGAAATACCAGTAAAATCCATCCGGAATTTAGAAAAAAATTACATGAAAAAAAAAGGAAGATTTAGAAAACATTCCCGCTTACATCTCCACACACACACAAAAAAACAGATTTATTTACAAAGATAAAAAAGACAACTAGAATTACTCAAGATAAAGACAAAATAAAAGAATTCCTAAAAACAATTAAAGAATTAAAAGCAAGCACCAAACAAAAATTTTAAAAACTAACTAACCACACTAGAATTCGAACAAATCACAACACAGGAGGTACCACAATGCAAAGAAATGTTGTGGGGTCTGCACAATACTAATAAAGAGAAACCACTTCAAATTCGAAAACATATCTACATTTGTAATAAAAGCTAACCTGAGCTGCAATATTCAAAACTTAATTTATGCTCAAAAATCAGATGAATGCATAAAAATAAACGCTGGAGGAGAAACAGACGTGAATAAAAGAGTAGACTTGTACACAAATAATATTAAACTAACCTATAACAGGAAAATTTATTTTTCTCATTATTACACCAATATAGTAGAGGTAAATTCAGAGCAATGCCTCTCTGACAAAATAATCATGATGAAGGAAGAAATATTTAAAAAATATACAAACACCCTCATGAAAACAACATAAAAATCTAATACACACAAAGCGACACACTAAATTCAAACGCGATCCATTGCTAATAATTAGTAATCCTAGATTCAAAAAAAGAACAAAAGGAAAAAAATAAAACAGAACATGATGACCCGTATCATATATCTTATCACTGAATGGTAGAATTGCACAGAAAATTGGATCAAATTCGAAAACAATTTGGAAAATTGATTTCGTTTTTTTAAATCAAAATTTTACGAGTCTGTATAGAAAAGTCTCTGAACAATAAAAACTGAATGATTCTCAAAACTGAAATATTTTAACAAGCCGGTGTTAAAACAGCCAGCACACGAAGATGCACGCATACGAATTTTCTGACCTGCTCATCGACCACTTATCTATCTATCTATCTATATATATATATATATATATATATATATATATATATATATATATATATATATATAGTGTATCCGACTGTCAGAAAGATAAATGAATCTCGATATAAAAGATGACAAATTTATTCGGCTGAAGAGAAAACTTTGGACACGAAACACCTGTGGCAGCACAAATACCATTACAGACACTTAATGTACACTCCTGATTAAAAATTACATTCCAAACATTTTATTTAGAAATTTACATTTTTATAAAATGAGGGGATTTACACATGATCAAAATTATAAGACCAGAGACAAAAATTCTACGAAATTGTACAAAAAGTGCATGAAAACATTCAACAACCAAATTTAATAATGAGTTCTACCTCCATTGCTTTTGATGACTTCAAAAATTCTGTCGGGCATGCTAGAAATAAGCGTTTCCATTAAGGTGCGGGGGATGTTGCTCCAGCTTCTGAAGATGAATTCACGAAGTTCATTCTTTGTTGAATATTGTTTGCCATTTCGATAAACATCTCTTGTCATCCACCCCCAGACATTTTCAATAGGGTTCATGTTCGGTGAGCATACAGGATGTCCCAAGAGATGGACTCCATTTACTTGTAGAAAGGTCAAGGTCCGTCTTGCAGTGTAGATTGCAGCATTATCCTGTTGGAATAACCATCCATCCCCACACAAACGATGGCCCTCCGTCATCAAAGATGCTTTTTGTAGCATGCTAACATAACCAGCTGCTCTCCGACGACCCTGCACCACCTGGAGCTCCATCGTCCCTCTGTAAGAAAAGGCACCCCATAACATTAGGGACCCTCCACCACTATGACATGTGGAGAAAATTTCAGGAGGCATGTTTTTGTTATGCCAATATCGTTGGAAGCCATCAGGACCGTCTAGATTGAATTTTTTCTCATCAGAAACAGGAAATTCTTCCACTTCTCAACGTCCCATGTTTGGTATTCATGACCAAACTTTAAGCGGTCCACCTTGATCACCCACTGTGAAAAAACTTGCTTATGGAATTCTAGAATTCGAGAACGCTCAACTTCGATAAGTTTGTTTGCTTTAGGCATGGTAACACCTTTACGCAGTGATTGCTAATCTCTAATTAAACTAAAACCATTGGAATTACCATAGATCTAACAATTTATACCCCTGGTCTTATAATTTTGATCATGTGTAAATCCACTCATATTATGAAAATATAAATTTCTAAATAAAATGTTTGGAATGTAGCTTTTTGTTTCCATACCCTTTTAGATTGTAGTATTGGTAACCTTAAGTGGGAGGATTTTAAAATCTATCCGTAAAAAAATTTCTTTTTAAAAAATTTTAAGTGGTCTTAAATTTTTGATCGGGAGTGTATTATGATATAGTAAAATAATATTAATAAAAATGACAATAAGTTAACAATTTACACAAATTTTTCACGGCTTCACACACTTTTCAACTTTAAAAAAAAATATATTATCCCACGTTTTAGACACGATTTACTATTTCATGCATTACCGCAATATTCGTGTGCTTATCATTAATACATATTTACCTCCTAACTATATATATATATATATATATATATATATATATACAAACAATTCCTGCTTGAGCATAAATTTTAAGTTCACATTCACACATTTTTTTTCTAAGATCGTCATTTATTTCATTGCCAATTATTTTCTGATCTAATCTTTTAGAATGCTATTTTAGGTAACACTTATTGCGCTAATCACTGTAGAAGTAGCGTTTTTTAATATTTGTTTTTTGTTCAAATGATTCAGTCAAACCTTCCCTTCGATTTCAGATCAATAATCAAAAATTTCCTCTTTCATTGCAGAGTAATTTAGCGGAGGAGAAAAATTAGTCAGTATAAATTAGTTTTAATTGTCAAAGTGTTATTAGCACAGAAGAAACGTGGATGTGCATATATATATATATATATATATATGTGTGTGTGTGTGTGTGTGTGTGTGTGTGTGTGTGTGTGTGTGTGTGTGTGTGTGTGTGTGTGTGTGTGTGTGTGGGTGGTATTGCTAATACTTTTCATGCTAACGATCCTAACATACAAGGCTCTGTCTGTAACAGTATAGAACTTTTTCTCAGCCGTTGTTCCCCAGAAAACGAGCGTCCCTCAATGATTGCTAGAGATTCAGTGATAAACATTTCATATTTTTTTTTATTTGTGTGCGATTTTTTTGGGGGGAATAATTTTTGGTTATTATAATAATGTGTTCAACATATTATATTTTTATATAATAAGTATTAAAAATATCTTCTTATTAAAAGGATCATTTTTTTCGGATAACTGTATGATATCAGTGTGAAAACGCCTTCAATCGTTATTGGACAGAACATGTATTCGTGAAGCAAGCTAAAAATATTATATATATATATATATATATATATATATATATTGTACAATAATATTTATGTGGAGGTTCCATGAGCCATGACAAGTATTTAAGTGTAAAAACATGAAGATATATAGGTTTACAGTCAATGTATTTAAGATGAATGATATATGAATTTGTTAACGGATATTAATATGAGGACATAGATTACGAATCTCCTTTGACTAATAAATGTTAACATACTACTGTTTAGTGAAGTACTCAGATAGTATCTTTTTCACATGTTAGCTGTCTTTATTACGTTCGTCTAGGATTTTAAAATACATCGGAAATTATAGTTATCCTGTGTAAGCATCATGGTACACATGAATGATATGTAAATGCAATTTTTAGCTGTTATGGTATAGTGATACTTTTCAAATTATATTAACGGTTACCAGCATACGATATAGACATGTGTACATGACTAACTATAGTCATTTATAATATTATGCTACAAATATCCAAGTAATAATAATAGTCTTTATATAATCAATCAATTATATATATATATATATATATATATATATATATATATATATTGATTTATTACTTGCTTTTAAATCGGATGCTGTTCAATATAAGGAATTCACTAAGGACACAAAAACATATAGTATCATGAAACACCTATGCGCAGTCTCATCGTATTTATTCTACAGTTACTATAATGGAATGCGAAATGAAATTGAATCATTTCAGAAATTGTTATTAGTTATATATCTGCCCACTCATTTTTCTTATGTTAATGCGTCTTCAGATTTCTTTGATAAATATTACTTCCAAAATATTGCCTGTATATAGCGCTGCTAGCTAATTATCGTTCAGGGTACCACAGAGGTTACCTATGGCTTACAATCGAAGTATGCAATACGAGTTACAATTTCTGAGAGGGAACGCGTTGTTTGGTGTGAACCCCATTGATCAACACGCCGTGTACCTTCGTCCTAGTGCAATCATCAAGTGTTACTATCTAACTAATTTCATTCATACGGCTTGAATCTACACTTGTAAGGATTTAATGTAATTTCCAAAGATGTCGCACGCTGGATTCACCTTCCTGAGAAATCGATCATGGTGAGATTTGAACCCGGGTCAAAAAACAAACGTTATAACCACTCGATCACGCGCCCAATATTATTTGAACATACAATCTTTTCAATATGAGATACGCAGAATATGCTTCGATCATGATGAACTCAGAATTAAAATTGCAAGAAAACAGCAAGGAGAGGCCATAGAATGTGAATGCTTACGGCCACATCAAGTTTAAACAACGGTTACTGTAGTTTTGCCGAAGTTAAACAATGTTGAACCCTGTCATTATCTTGATTTTTGAATGTTTGGTTATACTAATTGCTGAAAAACTTGCATGTGAAGGTTGTGTAATAGATGATTGTCCGAAATTGTTAATTGTAGTGCCGAGTACCGATTTCACTTGTGTTCGGGTATTTCATTTTTTTTAGAAATTCCTTTCGAAATCTATACGTCAACAATCTTTTCCCCAGTATAAGTCAATTAGTAAGACTTGTTTCACTAAACCATTAGTATTAAAAAAAAAAATTCTTAAAATCTGAAAACATGTTCTGGCCATAAACAAACAGCAAATTTTACATAAGCCCTAGTAAAAAATTCCATCAACCAATTGAAAGTCGAAGTAATTGAACAATAAAGAATGTATGTATCTAAGGAAGTGAGACTGACAATATGGGAGCTACGAACTGGAAATATCAAAAGGAATATAGTACAGAAAATTAAATCTATGAGAAATATATTTTGGTACAGAAATCAGAGTACGCATTTGCATAATAAAAATAACATGCAAAACTTAAAGCATTGGGAAAATTATGATTATAAAAGAAATAACCAAGTGTCTTTTAATGTTATGTAAAATTTTTTCTTTCATGAGTTTTAACGCAGACGAAGAGGAGATTGGATGAAAAAGAGATGAGGTGAACTCTAAGCATATTATGTATGGAGCATTTAAGTTAGGAGGATTTCTTCAGGTAAATTGAAGCAAATGAATTTCAAGGTATAAAATATATTTAACTTTTACATATCATTTCGAGAAACATTTAGTAACATTTTCATGAGTTATATTTGATGTCATTCTTCTTGGGCAATGTGGGGTATCCTTGCGAGTTGAAATAAAATAGGTATGATGTACAACAAACAATGAAGGAAAATAATCGCTCAATAGATTGAACGAAATAATGACAGGGGTTATAAATCGATTTCTTTCGTTTTTAACAAATTTTATGACAATTCATTTTAATTTAATAACTTTTAAACTATATTTAACAAAAACATTTCTGTGTAAAGAAAGAATATGCTTTTTTCCGTAAAAATGCAAATATCTTTCTTTGTTCTTCAAATCTGACAAAAATCATGTATGAATTTCACTATTTGAAAATTAACACAATATATCATATTTGATATAATTAAAATTACATGTTAACCTATATTCGGATTTCCACAAATGTCGAAATTATTCGTGATAACAATGAGATATTGAAATACAAATAGCATTATAAAATGTAATTTGCTAAATATTGTGTTTTTTTCTGTTATTTCACCCTATCTTATAAGATTCATATAATTGCTTTGTTTAAAAAAGGTAGTCTGTTGACAAGAATGCAAATGATTTATTACCTTTAAAGTAATTACGCTGAGAAAATAGAAATGAAGATTTCCATTTAAGAAAGCTGTTTACTGGTAATGACTTCGTATTTTGGTTATAAATTGAATTGAAAGAAAGAAATTGCTTCCGCTTTAACTGCTTTAGAATATACAAACCTTGCAATGGAAATTTAAAACACACGCATACATACAGACTTACGTGTATAAACAAGAGATTAATAATGAGATCATTCTATAGTTTCCTTTAGCAATTTAACATTATTTTCTCAGACAAATACGCTTATTCGTTTGCGAGTTAGCACAAAATATTTGTGTTCAGTAAAATGTTAACACTGATCCACTGTCATATTTTCTATTTCTTTCTCTTTCTCTCTATATTTCTTTATTTCTTCATCTCTGTCTTTATATATATATATATATATATATATATATATATATATATATATATATATATTGAATAGATATATCTATCTATCGCCCGGTTCACATTAGAGTAGATAGATCTATCTATCGCCCAGTTCAAACTCCACCCACGTCTATTGAACAGGTTAAGAGGAGGCCCATCCCTTGTTCCTTGTTTAGAATGTGGTTTCCAGCCTTCTTTTTTCCAATCTTCTAACTTTGTTTTTGTTTTTTTTTTCAATTGGAGTAGATAGATCTATCTATCGCCCGCTCCACACTCCACTCACGTCTATTGAAGAGCTTAAGTGGCTCATCAGTTTTCTCTGTGTATAATGTGGTTTCCGGCCTTCTATTTTCCAATTTCTCACTTAGTTTTTTTTTCTTTTTCAATTGGAGTAGATAGATCTATCTATCGCCCGGTTCACACACCACCCACGTCTATTGAACAGGTTAAGAGGCTCATCCTTTGTTCCCTGTTTAGGATGTGGTTTCCGGCTTTCTCTTTTTCCCATCTTTTCACCATTACGTAGCCCCCTGCGCTTCTGTGCCGTTACCGCCTTGCTCGGGGTGATACGATTATATATATATATATATATATATATATATATATATATATATTTCATGAAAAGTGATGTCATATATATTAAACATTAATTGAAAAATGTCGTTAAATATATAGTCTATCGTTATCCATTTCTTTTTCCCCATCTTTCTGATAGCATCTGAATTCCACTTAGGAAAAACGACATGTCTTTTGAGTCTAACCAAGTGTCGAACAAATATTTTTTCACCTTCTTAAGAATGAAAGTTCTGCTCCGCCAGGCTGTGTTCACAGATTGAAACAAGCCTTAATTGGTCAGAGAAATGCCTGCTGAATGCGGCGGATAGGGAAGAACCTTCCCTGTAATAATTTCCATATAGGATTTCACTCATGTTGCAACATGTGGGCTAATGTTGCCCTCTTGGCAAAAATGATATTGTCATATGTCTGCTCGTATAGCTTTATTTTGTTCGACTCAGTAGCAACAGTTCTGATCGATAGCTATCTCTCGTGATGTTTTGATCACTTTCAGAATCCATATTAAATTTTACCCAGCTGACCCCATGAAATGCAGAGCAGTAGATTTGAACAATGGATATTCAGTTATGTTGCGGGTTTGGGTGAATGGCCGGGCTTACACCACGATAAACATCGCTTAGAATTATTGTAGTGTATCCACTTTTTGTTGCAAATCACGATTTGATGTGAAAAAATCCTTCTTTTCAGGCGTTGAAGAAGTTGTTCACAAGACAAGATGCCGTTCGAGGTCTCTTCACTTCAACAGGTACGACACCAATGCCCTTGTTTTCGAATCACTCCTAAGGTCTTCAAACATTTTGAAACTGTTTTGTGATCTACCTGTAATAATTACGCATGCCCACGCTTCATACGCATGTGTATGCTCGAGTTAATACCTCCTATTCTTCGTCTTCACTTTTATATTGGTGAATAAATGAGTTCAAAATCGTTATGTAATTAATGTTTAAAGTATGACCTGCATGTTGTTTCTAAGTCAGTATGATTGATGTGAGTTTGAATAAGATATTCAGTGTGATCAGCATCAGATTTATTTTGACTACTGTAGTTCAGTAATATTGCCCACTAATACATCATTTTGGCACGAAATTCTACATATTTAACTATTTGAAAAAGAAATTTGTTAAGCTTCGGCGAAATGAAATACACTATATATATATTATATATATATATAATTATTTGTTATAACACTAAATTTGATCGATACTCGTATTTAAAGAGATGTTCTGTTTATAATCAAACAGTATATATATTTTGTCTAGCGGCCCGATTATTTAAGATAAATTTTTGTTAAGCAAAGATGTGTTATTCGGCAGGATTGAAACCTGCGTCACCTATCAACATGTGGAAACCCAATTGATCTGGTGCGTTTTAGACATTTTGACCTTGAATGACCAATAGTCTTTAATTTCAGTGACTGTATGGTTATTTGCTTGAATTGGTTTTGTTATAAAGGCTTGATTTGACTTCGATTAGACTGTTGGTCATTCATATATATATATATATATATATATATACATATATATATATATATATATATATATATTAATAATGAGGTCGTTCCATAGTTTCCAATAGGAAGCCGATATCATTTTTTAAGGGAAATGCGTTTAATTATTTTTAACTTAGGAGTAAATATTTGCGTGTCACTACAATTTTGAGTGATACACTAATTTTCTCTCACGTTCTTTTCTATATAAATATCTGGAAAAATATCAATCAACTAAGCAGAACTGTAGAAGCATTTCTTTATTATTCTCTTATATATATATGTGTGTGTGTGTGTGTGTGTGTGTGTGTGTGTGTGTGTGTGTGTGCATAGTACAAATAAATATACCTTAGAGCCCAAGAGTGCATACACAAAATAGATTTTAATGTAACGCAATAGACTACCTTTATACAAATAAAAGAAAGTTATATATATAACAGGTATTTGAAAGTAAAGATGTAAATTTTCCCTTTTATTTTACTTTTTCTATAAAATTCATTTTAACGTTAGTGCAACAGTTCGAATATTGTGCTTCGGTAAGTTCATGAGAAAAAAGTATTCGCATTCTTTATGATTTATAAACTGAAGCAAATAAGGAATTGGAGGCAATGAGAATTGTCTGTTGAAGTAAATAATTCAGTAAGAACTTAACATAAAAATCTCATGCTTGTCCGTAATAAGAGAAAATACCTGAAACAATTTATTGCAATTACCAGTCTAAACTGTTCGAAGAATTATGAAGAATTTTCGTAAAAGTTGTAATGAATATTACGCTGATAACCACCACTTATATATGAAACGGTTTTAATAAAACTAGTTTATTAAATCCCATCTTTAGAACATTTCCAAATTTAATCATGCACTTTTTTGTAAAGTAAATAATTTCGCTATTATGTCACATATAAGTTTTTGGTATTTTTTGGAGAGAAAATTTGATACTACTTTCGTCGTTATGAACACTACCAGTTAAAACATGATATTTGCATAAAAAAGTATATGGCTGTTTTAAAATCCTTAGGCGATTATATTTGATAAGATGTTATCATGATAACAAGTACCGAGATTTCACAATACCTAGACAAGCATGAAACTATCAAACAAATATATGTACTGGAGCATCATCTTGAAGCTTCTAACAAGAAAATGCCAAACGTATGTCGGTTGGTCGAGAAATGTTTCAAGATCAATAATATCAATGTTTTAAAGTTGCTAAGCCAGAATCCAGACGTGAAACATATTTGACATTTCTGCAATATTTTTCATCTATAACGCAATCGAGAAGAAACTATACATTAAATACATGTGAAGACACACTTTATTGATATTATATCTTATAAGTTTTCTTTCTTCCACGCTATTATTATATATGGTTTTAAATCAGCAAAATATATGCATCTAATTTTTTTTAATCATATCACCCCGAGCAAGGCGGTAACGCCACTGATGTGCAGGGGGCTACGTAAGAGTGAAAAGATTAGAAGAGAGAAAGCCGGAAACCACATCCTAAACAGGGAACAAGGGATGAGCCTCTACACCTGTTCAATAGACGTGGGTGGAGTGTGAACCGGGCGATAGTTTAGTCTATCTACTCCAATGTTTAGTCTATAACATGAAAATGAACATTTTTCAAGGACATAAAAATAGGTTATTTTTTAGAAATTAAGCCAAAAAACGAGAAATATAACTAGACATATATAAATTATATTAAATAATTCAAAATTAGATTTGAAAAAATTATTGCAATAATGATGTGAAGCTGGTTATAATCGTGCTATAACGGTTGCTTATCGACTTAACATACACACAATTATAGGAACTTGGTAATCTTCCACTAAAACTGACTCCTTAGCATTTGGCTAAGTGCCAACTAATATAAGCAGCCTTAGTCCAAATTTGTCCAAATTGGAAGTAACTAGTATTTCTACTGAACTCCAATAGAACTCTCAATAACTCTCTAAGAACTCCTAAGAACTTCTAAAAACTCCTAAGAACTTCCCAAGAAATACTTCCGTTAACTTCCTGTTAACTCTAATTAATATAGGAGGGAGAGTCCATTATCTAATGAATAGGTGTGTTTCACCGTAACAAATATTAACTTGATAACGTTATTCCTCATGATAATAAATAGTTTTTGTTTTTTCTCTGGAGTATTTCTGTGCGTATATGCTTTGTAAAGAGAAAATGAATATTTTTAAATCATTTCACCCAGAGAATACCTTAAAAGCAGATAAGATTTTAGGAGAGTATGAGAATTAATCATTATTAAGTCGAAAGAAAAACAAAATTGCAAGAATGAAGATGATGGTTGACATTATATTTAAACGTTTGAAGATCAAAATTCGTTTGGAAAGAAGAAGCTGGAAGAAAATTTCATTTGTGAAAGATGCAATACAAGTGAATGTTATCATAGAATTTAAGTTTGCAGTTACATATAGTCATTTCAGCAGAAAATAAGAAGACATTACTGATAATCTAATACTGCTTTTACTGTCACAAAGTCTAGGTAAAATATATCATATTACGTCAGGACACTTACTGTGAAAATATTTAACAAAATAAAGAGAAAATACACTACGGCGATAGTGAAAGTGACTGATGCCTACATGACAGGTTAGGGTTAATAATAATACAGATACATTTTTGTGTATTATCAATAAACTCTAAATATTTAGCAGGGGCACCAAAAAGTTTACAACAGCAGTATTCCAAACAAGTACGAATAGCAGACTTAGAAATATGTAAGATTTAAACGAAAAAATTGTTTAGCACGACACAGTGAACAAATTTGATAGCAATCGAATTAATATAACCCTTTCACTTTATTCTGAAAACTTTCGACCGATAATGCACAATAAGTGCCCTTAATAGAGGTTTACATCAGCCATGCTGAAAGAAGATAAAAAATGGTTCTCTCAGGCAATTCAGAGATAGCAGTTTATTTTTCCAGTTAACAAGTCATTTCTTGTTCCAGTTAACACGAACAACCTATAAGTATTTGGCTATTGCAAAGGATACTTAAACAAATGCATTTTAAAAAAGTTTAAAGATAAATATTTTCGCGACAAATACAACTTGATCATAAATTATTAAATAATAATAGTTTTACAATTTTTTCAAAAATATATTTATCGTTTTATCAAATATTGCTAAACAAATATATATATATATATATATATATATATATATATATATATATATATATAAGCAATCGGAGTCTAACCGTACTGATGAGCTGTAATACAGCCAAACAGATCTGTCTGCGGATGACTAGATAGATAGATAGATAGATAGATAGATAGATAGATAGATAGATAGATAGATAGACTGATGGGTGAATGTGTGGATGGATGGATGTATGCTTTTCTTTAAGTTTAAATATGCTAGTAATTACGTTAACAAATAATCCACTAATATTTATAAAAAAAAATCTCTTTAAGTTTTGCTTAAACCTGCACAAGGTGCGACGGATGAATCGTTGTCTAAATTACAAAAAAAACAACGAATTTCTCATTTTCGCTGACATATTGAGAACATTTTTATAAGTATATTTTTAAATACTAAATAGAAAATTTACAGGAGAAAATTGACATTGACTTGACCAATGCCCTCTAGCTGACTTCGGAATGTTCTGCATCTCATTTGAATGATGTCGTTGATTAATTTGATCAATGATGCCATAATCCATTACTTCAGTTAATATTTGTTGTTAAAGGGATTTGTTGATTTCTCGCTCTACAGTGCACCATACATATTAATGAAAGGATTTATGTCTGAGAATGAGGGGGCTAGAGGTAAGAGATAATGCTTTTTCCCGACCATGACTGGATTCATCTTCTTGTTTTTTATATGCATAGTCCTGTCACCCGATATACCCTCTTCTTTTTTTTTTGTTTTTTTTTTGTTTTACGTCTTAGGCCCTGTGGGAAGATAAACGGATTCATAACGTTGTTATCAAGAGTGATTACTGCAATCACCATTAGACTCATCCATCTCTGCCCTCTCATCAAATCGGTAACCAAAAACACTGAAACGCCCGCGTAATGCCAAGTATTATAGCATGTCGCTTCTAAATTTCAGGATGATTGTATTGCGTCGTAGTGCATTTTTCACAGACAGTGCCCAACAGATTATCACTATACAGTGGAGTCGACAAAAACAAAAAAAACACAGTTATGAAAGTAATTAATACAATAAAATGACAGAAATTTACATGTGGAGTGGTGAATATTTTGAGTTTTATGTATATGCAATTTTTAAGCATAAACCTTAGACATTGTTCTACAAAGGAATACAAAATATTTTTGTTATCTAACAAAAATTCATTTATTTTCCTGGCAAGTCAAGAAGAATTATTAACCCTGTCGTAACTTTTAATGTTTGCATAACAAAGTTGAGCGCCATTTCAATCGATCATTTCTCAGTGAACCGTAAATATCCAGTATCTAATAAAGATTCAAATAAAAAGTTATCACTGAAGTTACCAGAAAATGCTTCCTTTAGTTCTAAAAGAAAATTAGAAAACAATAAAATAAACCAGGAAAATTTACTAATGAACTTTAAAAAAAATCGCAAGAATTTATCAAAATAAAAGTAAAAAGATGCTATCATCTAATTTATAAATCAACAGGAAATTGTAAGTTTCGTTATCTTTTACTACCAAGAAAGTGCTACTCCATGACTCCAGGGTTTTAATGTCGGTTGTATGTTGAATACAAATATACATACATATTTATTTGATCGCTACCGATAGATTCATTCTAATCAAATATATTCCAAATAGTTTTTAACTTTTTCATTATATATTTTCCACACACACACGCACAAATACAAAACACACATTATATATATATATATATATATATATATATATATATATATATGTATATATATAAATATATAATCAGGTAGAACATTCTCACATTGCATTACCAGATTGCAATTACAGTCAGCATCAGAACAGACACAAACATCTAACTACATATCTGTGTTCCAGTAGTTGAACAAATGCACAGCACCGTATTCGTTTCAGTTGGCACTAATAAATACTCAAATATTTATTTGCCTGATTGCATCTAAGTTTCGGGACATCTTTTATTGGATATTTTAATTCTCTTAACTTTTTACCTATTCCACTTTACCTGCAGCTGAAATAATTCTTATGTTCTGTGTCCGTTCACGTACGCAATCACACGGATATATATATATATATATATATATATATATATATATATATATATATATATATATATATATATAATGTGTGGATGTGTGTGTTATTTGAAGACTGAATCAGATTGAATTATTTCCAATTGAATAGAAAGCACCATATTTGAATGTAGATTTTACTGACTCTCTTTCATATTGCACTGAAACGGGCAGACATCTAATTCGATTGTTTAAATTGACTGTTTATGGGAACGGCTGCTCTATATCCGAGACAAATATTCACTACATGAAGATTGAATTCAAGAATATAGCTGTGATTTCTTCATTGAAATTAAGATCTCGTATGAAAAGATATTGGAAAATAGAAAGGAATTGATGCTTATAAGACAATAAATGAAATCAGTCTAATATATATGTAAAGAACAAACGTGAGATTAATTTCCCTGAATTATGATGGCAATCATCGACAGGATATGCATAAAGTATCTAAGTTAAGAATTTGAATTCGGGATGCGACGAGAGAAACAAAAATACATCAAAGTATAAAATATCAAATAAATTATTACTAGTATAAAAAAATAAATTTTAAATTAAAACAAATGCTTATAAACCTGACGAAATAAAATTAATAGACAGAGCTATAAATAAGTTTTATGCAGTGCAAAAAAATTCAAGTTTTATTCTGCAAAGAGAAATAAAGATCATAAAAACACTTGACAAGTTATAAAATTAAGAGTTTATCCAAAATACAACTGAAAGCAAACATTAAAAAATAATACTAAACGAAAGGTTAAAATAAAATAAACGAAACTCAGTGCAATGAAGCGTAACGTTTAGCTGAACATTTTCGCGAGTTACTGAAAAAGATATAATCCGTTTAAAAGCGCATCTCGCCTTAAAAAAATACATGTCATAAAAAATGTACTTTTTCTCATGTTTGAAGACATTTTTCTTAGTATCATCGATTTTTTAGCCTCTAATCCGTCAAACGAAAACTTTTATTCGGTCTGAGTTAAAGGACTCTCTTTGACGTCAGGTATCAGTGAAAATCATGAAGAAAATTTCAACAAATAAAATTAAGGTAGTAACGTAAAAATCGAAAGCGAAAATAAGCGTGAATAAGATTCAAGATCGAATTTATTCAGCCATTTGCCATTATTAAAGTTTTGCTTGGTCCATGAGTAGCAGGCTTGGTTTAATAAACGGAGAGTGTAAATCGGGAAAGACAGTAATAGAAAAAATACTAAATAACAAGTCAGAAACACTTCATTGGAAACAGTTTTAGGTTACTGCTGAATATAACATGAATCAATATTAAATCGGTGATACTGTATTGTTTGTATGCAGAACATATATATGTGTAAGCCTGTTTTAAGTCATTGCCAGTATTAAAAAGCCAGTCAAGTATTTTTCCGATTTTCAATCATAAATCTTATTTTTTAATCTCTGAGTACATGCTCAGAATACCATTAAATGCATATAAAAAGGAACTATTCAACATTCCATTTTTTCAATTTTAATTGTCTGAATATATATATATATATATATATATATGTGTGTCTGTGTGTGTGTGTGTGTGTGTGTGTGTGTGTGTGTGTGTGTGTGTGTGTGTGTGTGCTAGAGAGTGTTTGTTTAATAATAATTGTTGGCACTAAGATGAATATAGTTTTAATGAATAAACAATTGCTCTGTGAAGAGGAAAGATGATTATTTTTGTCAAACTTTTTCTCTTACAAACAATGCTTTCTTGTTTTTCAGATATAATTAAGAACTATTTTCTTGGATTCCAATCATGCACACGACAGAGAACCAATTTACGCATAGTGTCGAAATGAGGAAAAACTAAGGACAGTTTTAGTGTAAAAATAATATCGATGTTAATTTTTTTTTATACAAATAGTATTTTCAGGTTAAATTTTCCTTTACTACAAGGTTCGTGATCCACTCAAGGTAGAATTTGAGTGAGTAAATGCTTCTATAAGAAGTACAAGTGGAGGTGGTGGAAAGATGGGTTCTAATCTTTATCAATGATATTCCTGATGCCAGCAGTTCCTAACTTGGTATTTATACAGATGACACTCTCATTTACTCTTGTCGCAATAACAAATTTATCAGTGCTGGCAAAGTAAATTTCATTGCTTCACTTGAATGAGACCGCTAGTCGTTGGTTAACTGTGACAGGAATAGCTTCGTAAATTTAAAAAATATATGAATAACTGCTTTCATTTAACTGTTAAAAAGAAGCAATTCCGCTTGACATCAGTACGACTAAACCCCAGAAAAACAACACACTGCAACTTCTTGGCTCTTAAGTTTTCAAATGAACTGAAGTGGAGCGATTACATCGAATTAATAGCTGCAACTACTGCAAGGGATGTTGGGTCAACGTGTAGGGCTAGAATTTTTTCTCGTCGGAGTCCCTTTATCACATTCGTCAGTACATTGAATAATGTTGTTATATCCAGTCTGGTCTGCTGTTATTTTCCTGAAGGATCTTGAAACATTCCACAGAACGATCTGTAATAATCAATCCTGAAATGACATCTGGAGTTGAGGAATTTTCTCACCGATGTGACTTAGCGATTGCAGTGATGGGTTAAAGGAAATTAATAAAAAATACATGGAAATCTCTTGACATATTTATTGTGAAAGATATTGCTGTAACACAAACACGGCTCCAGTTAAATTCCTTGCATTCATTTACGGGCAAATACCATTGAGAAAGGTATTAATCCGTCTCTTTCCCCCAGTTTTTTTAAAAAACAGAACAAATTGGGTTCTATATAATTGCTTGTTAACCAGTATACTTCAAAAAGTAATGGCAATTTACTGTGGGATAATTTTCTGCCTAGTCAGTCATGTGTCTTTCAAGACATGATCGCTTAAGCGTGTATCACGTATGGCAAATAACTGACTGACTGGTTTCATATTGCGCGCCAATATTTTAATCATATATTATAACATTCTTACAAATCGTTTAATGGTAAATTCTCTGACCCGCCTTTTTCCATGCTGCGCCGACTACATTAAATAAAGCGTGTTACTCGAGTCATATATAAGTTTATACCTATTTCCCATATAAAACAGCAAAATGCAATCGCCATATCTGCGTGAACATTTCAATGTATCATAAATCTCACTTGGGAATTTACTTCCATTTATTTGCTTGCCTGATATCTGTAACCTTAAAATTTAAATGTAACGTCAATCACAATTATTTATCTGTTTCAAACCCGTTAATCAATTTTTAGCTTTTTAAAATCTTTCCTCTCATTTTCACTCCTTGTAACCCACTGTAAACCAGTGGCATTTCCGCCTTGTTTGGTGAGAAGTGATATTAAAAAAATGAAAATAAAATGGATAGAGTAAGACTGACCATTGTATTGATGAGGTTAACTTGACTGAGTTTAAGGATTTATCCACGCAAGTTGCTGTTGCACAGTATGTCTATTCAAGTAAAATATCTTGATGAATCGATGTCGCACTTGACATCTGGAATTCGGAAGAAATATTCGTGATTTCACTGAGTAAACCTGGCATGCTAAGTTGTAATTGCCGGAACTTGAGAAAAATGCAATAGAGTTAATCCAAAAAAGAATCTTTTAAATAGTGGGTGAGTAACGAGATATCTGCGGCGTTGTATTGTATCTGTTGTCAAGTATAACAATTAATTTTTGTTTCTCACATCATTTCCAAAAGAAAAAATATAACATATTTTGTGGCCAAAATTTTGTTATTGATACATATGTACATACATTTGCTGACATTATAATCACAAAATATATTAAGAACAAGAAACTTTTTTTACTCTGTTGTCTTTAAATGTATTGAAGATACCGTTTGGAATTCGAAGTATTACATTTCTTTAGATTACCATAAGCATGACTTTTCATAGAAATTTTATATATTTCATAGGCCTTTAATAATCATATGTATCACGTTGGTTACAAGATAACGAAACAACAGCAAATCAATATGAAACCAGTAAATTTTATCAAGCAACAAGCTGACCAACATATCTGAGGGAATTGAATCTGAGTCTAATATTTAAATATAAATCTTTTCCATTAACCTATCACTGCAATATCCAACAATGACCTGAATTCTAATATGATGCCAGTAATCTGTCCTGGTGTGCACTACCACACACAGAATAAAGTGACAGCAAGTCTGGTTTAGTGCTCTGTATAGTTTTTGTAACTTGCTATTATAACATCATCTGTATTTTTCCATCAAGATTTATAACATTCAGTCAGTAAAGTACAACATGTGATACACGTCTAAGCGATCATGTATCAAAAGTGACAGGAGAGACTGGACAGAAGAGTTTAAGCACTATGATGCCATTCATTTCTGCGATAGAATGTTTGCCTACCAAAGTTATATAACCCAATATATTCTGCTATTTGGCCTATACTCAAACGCGACTCTCCGGTTTCTCATTTGGAGCTGATATTCAGTGCACCGCAACGTGTTACTAATTACACTTTGCTCACATCTGACAGCTAAATAATACAAATTATTTTGTGGATATTTATATCATTCAATTGGTCGTTTATTTATTTATTTTCTGTCCACATCCGTGAATTTCTTTGCTAGGTATAAGTCTTGCGATAACACTTCTTAAGATTCACTATTCTTATACACCACGTTGAATGCGTTATAATTATTCAAATTTTAACAAGAAAAATCAAAAGATAATGGAAAATTTTGCCACACATTGATTGTTGAATAATTTAAGATAAAATGATCTGTTACGATAGGTTTCTAATTTGCATTTTGATACAAACTAATTAATTTTAAATTGTTTCAGTTGATTTTTAACCTATATGCTATATGTTACATCAGGTACATAATAAGGTTTCAAAAGAATTTGCCATATATAAGAAGTCTGCGTTATGAAAATGAAGATGTAGCAGACTGCGCGCGTCACAATCGTAGGATAGAGAGACATTTGTTTATAATAAAGTAAAGTGGGGGTCATTATTCCTTTGCGCCGGCCATGCACAGTAATGCTAAACAGTGGGAAAATTATTTTTTGTCAAAAATTGGAATTTAAATAAATATATTATATACCATGTTATAGATCATACAAAAACAGTTAACCATTTTTTTCGTCAGTCTATAGAAATATTAATAAATATATATGAGATTACATTGATTTTCATGAGGGTTACTCTGTTAAAATTAACCTTCCCATTTTTCATGGTTTTTCTCATTACTACTTTCGTGTTTTCTATCAATGAACTTGGGTTAAAATTTGGTTAACTACGATTCAAAGCAAATTTAATGAGGCCATTGAATAAACACTATTTGAGTCCATGCACAAGAAAATGATTAAAAGAAACTTGACAAAGTAAAGATCTTACAGAATGGCCATATTATGCAAAGTTTTATGAGGTGGAGGTCTTCTTTGATGAATCACTATCAGCTCAAGTGGTCTGCTATGTAGCGAAAAATTCAAAAAATGTTCTTATAAACAATTTTTTATTCTGATCTGCTCAGAGATTTTGATGTCATTCCTCGTAAATAATTGCATGTATATGTCTTTAAATCTAACTTTTGAAAACCGTGTAATGACCCTGTACTCGTCACCGATTAAGCAGGGAAGGGAACACAGTTGCGGTGTATAAAGCAATCACTAGCAGTTTTTGTAACCATTTTTTGTGTGTGTAGTCTCTACGATTACTCTCAATTGTAAATCAGACCTTTAATGTTGCGTTAAAAGCGTTTGCATTTGTTGGTTAACCAATAAACATCGCACATTTGTCGACTGTTTCCAATGACGTCGAATGAAATTTAATCAGTTGTACTTCACGACACAAATAGCATTGTGTTGCGAGCATGTTCTTAATTAACTTTCTTTATTTTGTATCTGGACCAGACCCAACTCGATGCCTTTTTTAGCTGTAGTCTGGAGACAATATGATGCACGCTTCAGTCACCGGTCGGTGATGCCCATTTTCAAAACGAAGAAAATTATGGACCATTCAATGAATTTACGGTTAGTAGCGTCAATTAAGGTGTTATTAGGGATATTTTGAACAGGCAGTTCACCGTTCTTGTGGAAACGGCTTTTAGTTTCTCTTGGTGTACCTTGACTGATTCACACTGTGTAATGTTCAATTCCATGTCATTTTTCAAAGATTTATTATGACGACGCCACTCGTATAATCAATCGTAGTTATGGTGGGATTATATATATTATATATAATCAAACAATAATTATAAATTTAGTTCTCATACATATGAGAGTCGTTAATACATATCTTAGCGCTTGGTTCATTTCATAAGATACTTTATAGAAAAAAGAGTAATACATTTGTATTGGGAGGATTATATTCTATAACGCACATGCTTAAGAAATGTATTTATAAAAACATTATGTAAAATTCTTATATATATATATATATATATATATATATATATATATATATATGTGTGTGTGTGTGTGTGTGTGTGTGTGTGTGTGTGTATGTTTGCGTACTCAAGCTAATACAAAATCATTTAATCCTGGTGTGCTTTGGTTTTATAATTTTAATTTTATAGAAAAATTATGTTCAAGACAAAATTAACAGCATACAATTGGGAAAATATTTTAGAATAAATTTGAAGTATACATTAATAAAAAATACAATAATAATGATATTATATTTTGCGAATTATTTTCTATAAAACACATGCATTTGAAAAATTTATTTATAAAACAATATTAGTTAAATCTTAAAAATCAACGATCTGTGGTGTAACACATACACTTGTTCACATAGATATATATAAATTTTCCATGTCACAATACAATCTTTTTCCTTGAAAATAATGCTTCGTTGCCACGGACAACATGCGTGTCCGATATTGTCTTCGATAACAAGTATTTTTAAACATTTCTCTGAGCGTCGTCTGCTTCATCAAATTCGTTTTCCCAGCCAGAAATCACTATTTAACTGGATGTATTCACAAATTTGAGTACTTTGAGCCTGGCTTTATCTGCCATCCTTACGCATGGAAAGAAGATTTAAAACATTTTCATTCATTTTACCTACCACATGCGGGGCAATGACAAACGGACATGAAAAACGGTCATTTACATCAGAACTATCATGATTATTCTTGCCCAGTGTACTCCTTATTTAGGTAATTTTACCATGTCTTCGTTCTTTTCTGTAATTTAAACCACATGACCAACTGTGCAACTAGACATTCCATATCCTTACACCGGGTTAATTTTCCGGTGTTTAAGATTTCATGTAAAATCATGCTATATTTTGAACTTTGGATGTTCGGATTATATGACGAAATGAAATCTATGATATCACTATCAGCTACTAAATTACTGTTAAAAATGCTCTTTCAGACGACCTTTATCTGTGTGTAAAATATTTTCATCACAGGTGAGAACATGAGATGTTTCACACATTTTTATGAAAATAAACATAATTTAGTCCATTACAATTTTTTCGCATTCTGTTCACAGCATTCTGGAGTTTAGCTCATTTAGAAGAACACCAGGACTCTTCCATTTACCATAGAGTCGTTTAGACTAATCTTTTGCAATTTGTGGAGGCCAGGTTTTAAAAGAGGATGGTTTATAATTAAGTCATTACTTGTGCGCTCTAGGAATCTGGTTAATCATAACTTGGATCTCAGTGTTATTTTCGTTGAACAAGTCCTGGTGATTTATTTTGGCGGGCCAAGTATTTTAAAAGGTGATGAGTAATTAGTATCCTTTAGAGATTTCCACCATATTTCTACATTATAACTGATTTCAACAGAATCCAAACTGAAGTGAAGCGCCACTTCCAAATCATTTCTTTTACCTTCAAATTTCAACGCCAGGACATTGATTCACTTGTGCATATTCGAGGCAGCCAAACGTCTTTTACGAGTGAATTGAGCAGAGATTCTGCTTCGGAGCAGTGAGTATTCAGAGAGAAATGTGCTTTGAAAAGAATGGGTGATGTGTAAATCTCGTCTCGTTCCTTAGTTCTAATATGGTCAATCCCTTATGTCGGTTATGGAATCTTGAGTGACTCTAGGTCGATTTGTGATGATTCAGCTGTTGAAAGATAGTGTTGCTGATACAAAGATCCTTACACATAGAATATATAAACCATTTTCATTTACTTTTCTACCCCATGAGGGGCACTTACACAAGGACATGTGATATCGTTAATTCCATCCCATGCATTAAAATCAAATAAGGGAACAAGTTTAGTTTGAAAAGGATCTTTAGAGAAAACGGAGCGCAACTTATCAAAAATGTATCAATTTCTTACCCAGAACTTTAAATTGTTGCTGTGCAACAAATTACAATGGTTATTTGAAAATCCATTTCAAAAGCTAATGTCAATGTCATTACGCGATCGTCAACCACATGCGGAAGTGCGATCGATCATTTTGCAACATCAGTACCAATAGCCAACACCACAACTAATTGCCGATGATCCTTTTGCCTTTTACAACTCTAATAAAATACATAAGCATCACCAACCTTCCCAAGCTAAAACGTATTTGCAAATCGAGTCTCCCTAAGAGCACAGATGGAAACATTGTATTCTTAATGAACGGAACATAAGAGCAGCTCTGAGTTGTAGGACTGTACTTTGATCTAGTAGTTTGTGGTATTCCTATAACCAAGAGTGAATATTTTACTTTATGTTTTAAATTTATTTGCTTGTTACTGTTTGTATGCTGCATGCCAATTTAGAGAAATGGGCAAACAATTTTTAGGGTCCGTTTTCTCAACCCCTCAGCAGATTTGGGAAAACAGTGCTGCATCTACAAAAATCTGCTTTGTCGCTATCAGAGGAAACGGATTGCAAAATTTCTCAGGGATTTGTGCAGAAACGGCCATCATCTGATAGCGAGCACTCTACACGGTACCGACTAAAATGGTCCATCAATGTCCTATACCTGTTCCCGTCGACATTGCTCCATCTACAATGGGGTTGAATAGCGTGATGAAAAAAAATATAACAGAAGAATCAATTATCCACAGTGACGAATTGATTACGGTGGTGAAGGCTTGAGCAGAACAGGGCACTCTTTTTGAAAGAGATGATAACAAGGCCAGTGTTAAATATTTGCCATGAACGCAATGAACAACACTCAGTTTTTATTACAGCTCAGTGAACTCTTCGGTAATTCTAGTACACACACACACACACACACACACACACACACACACATATGAAAATATACTCACATATGTATACACATATATAAGCAAAATATATTTGCAGTGTATTTATATAACCGACACAGAAACTCAAGCAGACACGCAATATACTTGACTCACAGATGAGACCCTAAAATGATCTTTCAATTCTGGATAGAGTAGATGTAGTAGTAATGGCGTTTAACAGTTAGCCTCATTCTACAAAACTCTAAATATTAAATTTAGAGTCATGCCACTCTATAAACTATTCTCAGGATATATTCCTCGTATTATATATATATATATATATATATATATATATATATATATATATATATATATACCAGGTTGGAATCTCTATAACATCTTTAATTATATTTGAGAATAGAAATTTCATTTCGTTTACTAATGTTCACAGAATTCGATGCCAAAAGCCAATCAAATCAGAAGGTAACTCGGTGTATTATGTAGAAAAAGAAAACATTTAATACCACAGAGCTATAACTGAATTCATTGGTGGAGGGGAAAAATAAAATAAAGTAATTTTTCATAACCGGAAGCCCAATCATATAAAAAGAATTAAGGAATAAATTTATACTACTGCACAAACGTCCAGGAAGGATTGAAAACCGGAAAATATCATGATTCTATATAATTTGAAAAGATATGATTCTATCTCAGTAGTACATATCAATTTAAACCTGTATAGGTTATAAATACACAAAGCTTTAAGATAAAATTTGCATTCTACTAAATTGATGCGGGCTGTAGAATATGCCAATCAACAATTGCAATACTTGAAAACTGCATTAGAGATTGAAAATGTGAAAAAGAAAAAGATCTAATATTTGAACTAGTGCTAAAAGCAAACAGTACATATTGCGCAAACAAGAATTTCAAGATAAATTAAGCCCATTTGCTTAAGCAGATATTCTAAGTTTCTGCCTCTCTTGCGCAAAACAATCGGGATTCCAGTTTCAATTCCCAGAAGTGTTGAATTCAAGAAAAAAAATAAAAACAATGTTATTCGCAGCAAAATTATTTTATTCGTGAAGACATATCAAATATTCTCTAGGCTTCTTCCCTCTGCGTCATATTGTTTCCTCTGAAGAATCCAAAATAGATAATTCTCTTTTATGTCCAATATTCATTTTCATAGTGTCCTTAATTTTATTTACATTATTTGTTTGGCTTCCTTGAAGATCATGCACTTAGAAACATGGAAATATCAATGTGCATCTTTATGAATATATCTGTTTATATAAAGTATTCTTATTTTTACACAGACACTCATATATATATATATATATATATATATATATATATAGAGAGAGAGAGAGAGAGAGAGAGAGAGAAAGATAAAGAGAGAGAGAAAGAAAAAATAGGGAGAACGTTCACAAAGAAAATAAAAAGGAAGTGAAAATATGTGCGCTCAAATTCTGTATATATCACATTCACGTGATGCATTTAAATCGAATGAATTTTTACTTGCACCAATTTTATCTGATACATCAATTTACAAATTAACTTTTCTTAATTTCTTGTCATAAACTTAACTAACTTGTCTTAAAATCATATACATCTCACATATAAACACACACACACACACACACACACACATATATATATATTTATATATATATATATATATACTTATCTACAAACAGACCTGTTCCGCTTTATCACAGCTTATCAGTACGGTCATACAGCCGATTGCTTTTTACCCAGTATTGAAACCGGATCGCATTGGCCTCAGTCGGCCATTCTACCTCTGAGCTACAGGCGCTCGGTAGAATGTGGGAGCAAATTTGAAACAACATACAAATGCTTTAAAATATCCATGTCTGCATTGTCAAATATATAGCCCATGATAAACAACTTTGAACGGATTACGTTTTGCCCGTCCTACAAACAATTTTCATCTTTCCACGCCACACATAGAGGTCTCTGATAAAACTGGACAATATATCTCTCATTCTCTCTCTCTCTCTCTCTCTCTCTCTCTCTATATATATATATATATATATATATATATATATATATAAGAGGGAGATAAAGCCGTGTATGTGTGTTGTATTTATTAAACCAATGCACGTTTCGACGTAACTGACCTACAAGTTAAATCTGATTATATATATATATATATATATATATATATATATATATATATATATATATAAAGAGAGTGAGATAAAGTGCGTGTCATTGGCAGAAACAGTTCCACAATATATTTACACAACATTATTATTTTAGTAATATTAGTGTTGTATAGTTTTTCATATACTTTAGTATCTGTTAATTTCCTTATGTTGGCAGACTCAAACAACACATTACTGTTATTCTATGTGCGCTAACGCAAATCTCTTGGGAGATTGATAGATAGAGATGTGAAAGTGTTTATTCAATTGTATATCTACTAACCAATGTTTTTATGTGTTTTTCTTTAGTTGAAGACTGATTTCGACGTCCGTTTTAAAATTATGCGGCTTCCTTCGGGATGGGTTTAATTAACTTTTCTCTGAATATCTCAAGCGATCAAAGTTTTGCCTGAGAGCATTTTTCAATTTCCAAATAGAAATAAATAAAATCAGTTCCATCGCCCAACTTAGACATTTTAAATAAATGTTGGTGAATGTGTAAGAATACACAAGTATACACTAGATTCCCCAGCGTTGTAAAAATAAAACTATCAATGTAAAACATCTTTATATATATATATATATATATATATATATATATATATATATATATATATAAACACATGTATATACATACATATATATCACAACATATATGTGCTTATATTTATATATATATTTATATATATGTGGGCATATACTTTCTACGTGTAGATATGCACACTTTTATGCTTGCATATAAAGACACGTGCTAAGCTTCTTTACCTTAACTACAAACCTTTGCCGGAATAATAAGTTTATCAAATACATCGATGCAAATCAAATTCAAAATCACGCCTATATGCCACTATTTATTACCAATCGATTACATTCTGTACTTTTAACACATCAATGAGATTTTCAAGGCTCACTTATTTCTTGCAATTACTGTGTGAATTGAAAAGCTTTGTTTTGTGATTTTATTCTATATTTTTACCAGCCTCCAAACAATTTCTCTAAATAATACAGCAGATTTTGTTATGCAAAACAATATTTTCTGCCATTAAATTCATATTAACTGACTGATATCTATAATGTTTTCAGGATATACTTTTATTTTAAGATAAACACTTAAAGTAAAATTAAACTGAATAGATCTTTTGTCTTGAAGCATATATATAATAATTAATTTGGCAATAGCTTAATTCATTACGTATTTTAAATTAAGTTCACGCAAACAAACGCATATTTACTTTGTGTGTGTCTGTGTAAATATATATTTATAAACACAATACGGATAAAGGCGAAGTGAAATATTTTTATCAGGAATTATTTTCAATTTTTTTTTCTCATAAAAATACGAAATTTAAATACTGACATTGGAAATAGGAATCAGCTGAGATAGTCTGGTTCATTCTTAAACTTAACATTAACTCAAGTATATTGCGTTTAAATATGAAACAAACACTCACATCTATTTGCTGACCTCAATACGCCAAATAACCTTGATAAAGGTATTAATCCGTCTCTTCCCTCTAGTCATGGGTTAAATTCCAGGACATATTAAGTTCCATAGACTTGGCAGAAAATAAACTACTTGACTGCGAGAAAATTACCGAGTTAGTCCTATCAGTTTCGTGACGTGATCACCTAAGTGTATCACCTATGGCACTGAGTCACTGATATATATATATATATATATATATATATATATATATATATATATATATATATATATATATAGTTTCCAGATACCCTATATTTATTGGCAGATATGCTCAATATGAATAACAGAATATGCACAGATATCAAAGTGGAACAGATGAAAACTTCTTGTGTCAATAATTTTTACATGCTAGAACGTTATCTACAATCGATAATATGCTTTCTGGCAAACATTAAATGTAATGTTGACCTCAATGATCATATATATATATATATATATATATATATATATATATATATATATATATATATATTAAAAATTGGTTAAGCATTTACTTCCACCTATCTCCGACTTCTAACTCAAGTTTCAAGCCACATACATTTCACGACCAATGAAGAAATTGCGAAATAAAATGTTGTTAGCTTAACCCTGTAATGACCAATATACCCTCAACCGCTTAGTTTATTCGAGCAAACCTCTACTCGTAGAACTTTTACTAGTTATTTTTTGAAACGGGTTTGAGAACATATGTGTGTGTGTGTGTGTGTGTGTGTGTGTGTGTGTGTGTGTGTGCGCGCGCGCGTGCGGATTCTCCCGTCGATTTCGACGTATGAGCGTCTAACACACACTGCCACACAAAGAATTGTTTAAAGTGGTGAAGGCTTGTGTAGCATCATCAACACTTTTGGGAAGTGCTGATAACCAATCGGTGCAGAAGTCTGCCACGAATCGCATGAACAACAGACCTCACTTATTTAACTCATAGCTGGAGGGAAGGGACGGATTAATACCTTTCCCAAGGGTACCAGTGCGTAAGTGAATGTAGAGTGTTCGACTGGAATTAGAACTCGGCTCTCCGATTTTCCCCTCCGATCCGACATCCATTGCATCACAACGCACATCCGTCAATAATGCTTACAGCACCTGGTATTCATTCCATTGTTTCTAAGATTATTTTTCTATTTATTATTGAGTTTTTTATCTTTCACTAGGCATCTTTTTTAGAACAGCATTTATGTTATTACTATTCTCTTACTTAAAAATGCTTATAAATTCTTTGGAAGATACAAACATATGAGACGGAATGATAGAATCCCGAATCCTAATTTTGGCAAGAATTGTTCACTTGCAGAATGATGATCTCAAGCGTCCTTGATTAAATAATTTTTTTTCCCAAAAATGAAAAATTAAACATATTTTAACTATATTAATTTGAACTGCTCAGCAAAATAATTTTTGAAGAAGCGTGTTTTTCAATGTAAACGCAGGAAATATTAAGATTAGTTATACATATTTGGAAGAATTTATGAAAAGGTTCAAACATTCACTTACAGTTATAAATGCTGTTCTTTTTTCGTGTCATTTCATGACATGTTTGATCATAGCTTAACTCAAATTACTATTCATTTTAGAACTTAATAAATTTTAAGATGTGCCTTCAACATTTTCTATTCCTTGTAGCACTTTCTTCTCAGTTTGCTACACCTACCACATTCTCTTTTTCGCTATCCATCAACAGAAGATCATCAGCTAGGTAGCTTACTAATAATTTTTATTTTCGTTTCATTCTACATGCTCTGAGAGTGCTAATTTCTCCAAACCTTTCTTTCCTCATTTGGTCCAATTATTTTCACCTGTCGGTTTCTCTGCGACGAATAAAAAACAATCTAAACTTAGCGAAGAAAACTGTTATTGTAGCGATAATATTTTAATGACAGCAATATTCGCTTACGCAAGTAATTTCTACGTTACATTTGTTTCGGTCCCTCATAATATTCGCCCCCTACTATGACGTTGAAGATTAAAGAGAATTTGACAAATATTTTCAATTATCAAAATGGCGAGTAAAATTCTATATCACGTCCAAATTGGTAAATTTTTCGAGAGAAATACAGATGATTACTGTTTTTCCTCCGATACGATAATTTTGTAAAAATTAAATATTTACGTAAGACACTAAGTGGTCGAATTTCAACGGTAGGTAGTTAACTGAATTATGTATTGACCTTTGACATTTTCATCCATTTTCAGTAAGTAAGAGCTAATTCTCTAGGAAGGTAAAAATTTTCAGACAGCCAATGTGGCTGTAATGTCATAAAAACTGCTAGTTGTAATGGAAAACATGAATTTTCTTTTTAATTAGCAGTGGGGAAAATAGATGAATATTATAGTATGCCTACTTCAACTTTTAATGCAATATATTTTATTCATACACATCAAATTTATATATATATTTCTTAAATCGTTTGAATTTATTTGTAAAAAATAATTTTTAGAAAACGTTTCAGAAGGCTACACCAACATATCAGTAAAAGAGAGAAGAATCTTTTTTAATTAATATTTATCTGGTTATAAATTGGTCACATACAGTTAGTATAAGCTAAAAGTATACTGAAGTCATATACTCTTATTATAAGCTGAGTGATACGTCGCATTTTGAAAGAATTATGAATATATTCTTATTTAATACCAATTTTATCGAGATAATAATGATTAAACCTTAATAAAATATTGTCATAGTTTTTCTAAATCTTGGGATTAATATTTACATAACTGTACACATTTTATGAAAGCTTGTCAATAATTTCGTTTTATGATCCGATTGTTGCTGGTATTTTACTTGCTTTTGTATAGTTCACGTGTTGACATAACGAGATAGCTAAATCAGACATCGCTTATGTTTTAGGTTTAATTTACATGAATTATAAGTCAATAGGATTAGAAATACTAAATGTTTCTAACAGTCTGGAATAGCTTCAATTTGATGAAAATTATTGAATCTGTCAATGGGATAGTTATATTGAACCAACTGTTTAAAATCTTCTTCAAACATCTACATAAAATAAAAAAGTTTATTTTATCTGCATACAGATTTAATATTCAATATTTTTCTAAAGTTCAGCGATGTTGAGCATAAATAAAATGCAGGCTAAATATTTTCCTGCAAACTGCGCTCACGAGATTTTTTTCCTTGGAGTCACGACTTCATGAATTTAATTGTGCTACTAAATTGGTATGTATATGCTACCGTTTTCTTGTTGAAATAGGAAAGTGTAACTACCACTTCTACTACAAAAGTTTCGTTGTTCGACTTCACGTCTGTGGATTTCCCTTCCGTTTACCTGCTTCAGTCATCTTGAGCCCTGTTCATCATTATTCTTTCCGCTGTCCACTATATCCTCAACCTGTTCTTTTACTTTAACTCCTCGTAGCATACTGCAAAATAATTTAATTCCACTTTGCTTGGGGTTTGACCTGATTGTAAAAAGATACCAACATAAATGGATTATTGTCTTTAAGAATATTTTGAAATTGTTGCATACGGTTAGATTTTATATAAAATCTCATTTCGTTTTATCTACCATTATTGATTTCAAAGAAACTTTCTCTCATTAAGTATTTATATCAACATGGATTGATTGAAAAAACATTTTAAAAGTACAATTAGGACACTGACTTTCAGGCAATAACCACAAAAGTTTCAAACCATACAATGTTACGAAAGCCTATTAACTGATGTTGGTCTCATCATCAAATTGAATCTCTCTGTATCGTATGTACATCTAATTAGCTTAATTATAATTTTCCCAATCTGTAATAGCCTGTAAAAACTAAGGCTGAAATTAAACCCAGTCATGAGTATAGTAAGGATGTGATTAGGATTGGCAAGCTGGATATCTTACAAGAAATGTTTTATAACATATATGTATACTGTTCGAACAATACTAAATTATAAAAGAATAATTTTAATGTGAATCATTCTAGCAGGACAAATGACTACTGGGTTATGGTTATGGAATGCAGATTACCAGAAATCAGTACTGTAACTGTGTAAGGCACATGTATTGCAGAAAACGGCAGAATTGTCAGCAGATTTAACACCAAACTAAATGATTAACAAGGAAAAACCCCATGCGTATACAATCGCGTTTACATGCAGCTAAAAGGAAAATATGAATACTTATAGCCAAATGTCGCGTTCACAACTTGTTTGTAAATCTTTTATTTCCATGTTGGCAATTGCTTCACTTACCTGAAAAAGAGACGAAAACATATTTGCAATAGTTTGAAAAGGTTTCAAAAATACATAAGCATAATTATCGTTAAAACTATGATTAATTAAAAAATATTTTTTAATCAAAAAATGAAATTTCCATGAATATATTTAAAGCATCATTCACCCATGAATATTTAATTACGTGTTGATAAATTATTAAAATGCCTAACACCAATATATATATATATATATATATATATATATATATATATATATATATATATATATATAGATAGATAGATAGATAGATGTAATATCCAAATTAAGAACATATGAAAATTGGTTGTCTCAAGATATTCAATATTATAACAGTAGTCATGTAAACGATGAAACAAAAATAAATTTCGATTATACTCTATTTAGAAAGTAAACATTGATATAGAAAAATACTTTGAATTGGAAAATTTCATTATAAAATATGGGAAACTGTATAAGTATGTTTGTGGATGTTTGATGGTGTAATTGATAGTGTTTTGTAAGAAGTTCAAGAGCTGACATCCAATTTCACACAGGAGGATTATTTTGTACTGAGTGCTATATAGTATTATTGGCTTAATATTGAAATGTATCTGATATAATTATTGTTTTAGTTATATTGATTGATATTTCCTTAAACTTGAAAATGCCACGTCAAACCATGAGAGAGAGAGAGAGAGAGAGAGAGAGAGAGAGAGAGAGAGAGAGAGAGAGAGAGATTTCAGCGGAAAGTGTCAATACATCAATTTAATATCAGTTTTTGAATGTGAGATTCTATATGCAATCCTGACAAAGAACATAAGAATTCATAAATAAAAGGATTCTATATATAGTGGATGTTTTTATAAAATTGTGTTGAAACATACATATTTTCTTGTTAAGATTAAAATATTTCGTAAGTTAATAAGGCATTAGTCATATATAGGCTACACATAATCAATATATTTATATTTATATATTGATGATACTGACATCTTTATTTACAGATATATGTCACTTACAAGTGTTATTCTTCATAAAGTAGTGTTTAAATGAAGCACTGTATTTATTAAACATTAGTGCACTGTGACATTATGCAAACTTTCTCTGTCTCCTTTTTGAATATATATGTGACGTATTGTTTCAAGCAATTTATTCCAGTTTTTTTTTTCTGGGGAATATCACAGTGTGCTCTGAAATGCAACGATAACCTTACTCAAATGACCCGAAACATTCATTACATCGACATATAAAATTTCTCTCGGGATTCTTTACACTTGAAGCAAGACGTGCTTGAGATTACTATTGCATTGTTCCGCACACACCGATATTTGCCAGATGTTCACCGATTCATTTTAATGACAGTCTCTGATTGTCAGAAAAGTGTGATGTAGCTAAAATTACAATGAACCTTACATTTTGCTCCAGATGTTCAAGTCTGAAGAGCTCACTCTTTCGAAAAAACAAAAAAAATGTTTTAAGATCAGGGAAATGAGATATCTAAAGAAATACGTCTCAAATTAATGAATAGGTGAATATCTGGTAGTAACTGATGATAAAAATAAATTAATAACTATGCTTTTGTATTAGTGAATTTATGACTATCTGAGAGTGAAAAAGTGTGAGTATGTTGATTATTTCTGTTCTGACAGAGCCAGTGTTAAAACCAGATTATGAACAATCCATGTGTCAGAAAGCACGCCATGAAAATATCCCCACACACTAGAAAATACTCAATAAAAATTATTTAATTCTTTTAAAAATTTTATCACCCCAAGCAAGGCGGTAAAGCCACTGATGTGCAGTAGGTTACATAAAATTAAAATGAATAAATAGGAGTAGAGTAAAGAGAAAAACGAACCAATTAGAATTGAGCATCAGACAGATGGGAATACAGGTGAAAGTCAGAGGAAAAGAAAAAAGATATACAGGGAGCTGTAGAAGGAACTCGAGTCAAGTGGTTCGAAAATGCGTATTGACATTGTATTTAAATGTCTTGAGGTTATAGCCGTCAGGAAATCAAGAATATGGAAGCTAGTTCTACACGCAGGAAGTGCAAGAAAAGTAGCTGTGAAGTAGAATTGTCGTCTGCATTTAGTTGATATCAGTGTGAATGTATGGAACCCAGCTCTCATTCTGGTTGCATGATTAAACATCTGTGGCAGTGGCACAAGTGACTTTAGTTCTTTGGAGCAGAAGCCATGAAAATATTTATCGAACAGACAGAGAGAAGCCACATTCAGTCAGTGAGAAAGTGGCTGGAGTCGAGCACCCAAGCCGGTACCTATCACATTACTGATTCTTCTTTGGAGCCTGTCAAGAACATTGAGATGAATAGCGGGTGCGCCTGACCATTTATGACAGCTTTATTCCCTGCGATGACAGATGGTTGATTTCTATATATGCAAGATGGATTCAGGAGGAAAAAAAAACATACTGGCCCAACACAGTGATCCCACCTTCCTAGCAGTAGATTTATATATTGACTCAATTTAATAGATCTACTTCAAATCTGTAGAGAGGGTAAGGCAGAGGAGGCGCACTGTAAGGCTCTCAGGGAGACTCACTTTGCCCATGCTTATGGGAGGCAGGAGAGGTTGCCTGTGATGATTGACAGAGAGAAGCTTCGTCTTACACGCATTGAAATCTACTAGCCAATTCTTGCTCCATTCCACCACAGAATGTAGATCCCTCTCTAGATCAGCAGCGAGGTTATGTTTGTCTGCCACGCCGGATCTCTTAGTGATGCGGGAGTAAATTGTGGTTTCATCTGCGTAGATGCCTACTTGGGACTTTATCACGCCTGGGAGATCATTTATGAAAATAATGAAGATCGTCGGGTCTAAGATAGAGCCCTGAGGGACACCAACGTTTGTACAGTAGGATGCAGACGCATGCCCATTCAAGACGACCTTCATTATGCGTTTAGATAGGGAAGTTACTCTTTCATGCAAGAAAGTGTTTTGTTGGCCTTTTGCTTAAATTCGCTGTTCATATAATAATCAAGGATTAGGTTGCAGTCTTGGAAGTTATGTGGACATATATAAGGGTTGATATCTTTGTATATTTGAACGGAATCCCGTTGGTTCTCTGGTATGTTGCAGAGTCCTGTTGCTTGAGAGGTGGTCTTTCAGCCGCAATCCGCTAGACCCAGGTAGCACTAAATTTTCAAGGCATTTCATGTATGTCTCCGTGTATAGTCGGACGACCGTTGTGGAGATGAATGGTGGCATAATACTGCCACTACTAGTGACCATTCCATACACCTTCTTACTCCCCATTTGACTTATCCAACTTTTTCCTAAAATCCTGCACTCTCCTCAGATGGACACAAAAATATTCTGAAATTATTATATTGGATAATCCGGTGCAAATTTCTGACGATACATCAAACCGTTTCTAAATTTCTGTCAAAGTGAATTGCGTCATAGCACTCATTTTTTAAAAGACGTTGCCCCACTGACACTACTCTAAAAAGTAGTAGACAAAATCAATAACCTAGCGCATGCGCGAAATTTAAAAACAAATTGGAGACTATTTACGCATCACACCCTGTAAAAATATCATGAAAGAAAATTAAAATAATAAAATTTAATAAAAATATTCCAGTCGATTGCATTGTCTGAAAGGCTGAATTAGTTGGTATACTTTCCAGTGTATAAACTTACTGTTCTTTAAGAAAAACAGTGCAATGTATTCTAATTAAACGCAAGTGAATATAAATAAATTATAAATAACACTGGTTTATTTTATACTGTACTTTTGCATCAGTTCAGAAATAACCAATTAACGTTTGATTCATCTATAGGCTTCTTTATAGTTCAATCAATTGAAAAATTTCATCTCATCATTAAAATTAAAAATACATCACTTATTTATAGTTGAATTAAATAAAGTGTGCATTTTAGTGATCATATAAAAGAAAGTCACAGAACTGCAAAGTATAGTTTTGAACATAATTTTATTACAGCTACAAAATAGACAACCAAATTTTGGAAATACTTTGGAAAATGATAATATGAATAAATTCATTGATCATTGGTTAAATAGTGAATATAATATTACCCATTATTTATATTAATTAAGACATATAGTAAATGTTTGAATACAAGTATGCAATATATTTTCAACTTATATTAAAATGCATGTATGTAACTAATATTTTTATATAAGTTGAAAATATATTGCATAATTATTATTTGTTTAAAACATTCTTATAGTTTTCTGAACTTTCATGAATGTTCACCGGATGGTTAAAATTCAGATAAAATTTTGGGGGACACATTGATTCATATTCCAAATTTTGGTGCGACAATTGTGAGGGAATAATGTACATTTTGTAAAAAAATTACTCTACAGAAATATATAGAGAATATTACATACAAATAATATCCTCGTCTGTGTATATAAACTTTTGCAGCAAAATAAACCTTTTATTGCATTAGGAAAGTCCCTCAGATGACAAAACACGTTTGTCATGTAGAGTGTTCCTCTTGGTTCTGTTTATGTATTTTGACACTTTGAAAATTACACAACTTGACAAAATTTACACACACACACACACACACACACACACACACACACACACACACACACGTGGTTCATAATATATTTTGTAGAATCCCAGATATATTTATCTTTCAAAGAGCGAAATCGAAATGAAGAGGACAGTTTTCCTCTTCCGAAATTATTATTTAAAAGCGCAATTTCAAGCCGTCTCCTCAGAATATTATCTTCAAATTCCATAGAAAAATAACATAAAATGTTTTTTCCTCGTTTCTTTAATTTAAGCATACCGATCAAAACTGCTTCTGAAACATCGGGAAATAAAAAAAATAAAGTTTAAAATAAATTGCTATCAAGAATGTTCAAGAAGACGGATCTAATGGTTAATATTGCTTAACGTTGTCTTTAATGGCGTTTGAGTGATGACGACCTTCTCAATGGCCTTTGGAAATCAAGTGGTCAAAGAAGACATTATACGTGCTCAGATGATTCAAAGACTCCACTCATCCAGAAAAAATAAAATAACGCGCACCACAAATTATACGTGAACAAACAATAAACAGAAAACTACTTTCAATGATTTATCAGCATTCAAATTATGCACGATTTCGAAGGAAAGCGGGAAAATAAATGGCGCGTTTTATTTCAAACAGGATATCTTTAAATTACCGACACACTTTAGACGATTCCTACAAATCTTTCGAAAAGATTTCATCGAAAAACATCGTTTTCTTTTTTTTAATCCTCTTCCGAAACAAGAATAAAATATAACTGAACACATTTATGATCTAGCAAAATGTCTATTATTCACACCTGCAGAAAAATGAAGATAGTTCAATAAATAATATTTATGTTTATTCACTAAGCATACATTTTTTTAGTTTGGATTTGTTTGTTTGTGTTTTTTGCTAGTGTTTTAGCTTTACGCATAATTCAGTACTTCTTATTAATTATAATTAAAAAGTATTCATGGTTTTGGTTTAACAAACCTTCTCAGTAAAATGTGATATTTATTATCTTTGAGAATATCATAATGTTTTCTTTATGTGCAACCAAAGAAAGGGCGAATATCCGCTCAATATAGAAAGTTAATAATTAAGGATTCGTATGAAATGTACAGTAATTAAATTTACGCTATGCGACTATACAGGATAGATTTAAGTTGAGCATTGTACTGGTTACATTTGTCGCGATAAGTAAAGAATAATCTAGTGAATCTGATTTGTAAAATAACGGATCACAGGGATTAGAAATCATAGTAGATCGTCCGTTTTATCAAGAGTATAGAAAGGGAATATAGATCAGTCGAACATATCCTTTCAGTAAAATTACAACTAGTTAAACTGAGATGAAATGTAACTCAAGTATATATTTGTCATTTAAATAACGTTACCTTTGAGATAAACTTATGAGGTTTTATGTGTGGGGAAAGGTCTATATGTTTAAAACCAACCTACCAAAATGCCGCGAATTTTGAACACTGTTATGGTTAGAAAGTGAGCATTGGGCAGCGTCTGTAAAGATGTGACAACAATTCCAAATTTTGTGTTGACATAACACAGATAATGCATATCAGAACGAGTCAAGACACTTCTGGAATAACAAGGAAACGACCATTTTCCAGCACCTTAAAGAATAAATCGGATATTATAAATCCACTTGAATTCTTGTGGGAACTGTTGTTCAATCAGTTAGTTAAGCGCCATACGTAAAACACGATTAAACGATCGTATCTCGATAAAGATTTTCCTGCAGTAGGTTATCATTGATTTCTGCAGTAGATTGGTTGCCAACAAAAGCTACAGAACTCAATCTGTCCAGATATTTAACCCATACGTGGAATGAAAACAACGGTTTCATACTTTTCACAAGAATATTTGCGCGTTTGTGAATAGAACGAATTCAGCTGGAATTCGGACTCTGCTCTACGATTTCTTGTTCTAAGCCGATATCCACTGCACCACAATGCTCATGCAAATTCAGTTCAAACTGATGCTCAATTCAAAGGATTGTGGGGTGCTACGACAATGTTTCACGGCTTTGTTTTTCTCGAAATATTTTTCTCTGCTGTATTTATAAGCATACTCTTCGTCTCCTGCCAAATATTTTTTTTAATCGTGTCACCCCAAGCAAGGCATTCCACTGCCACTATAGCGCAGGGGGTTACATAGAGGGATTGGATATAGAAAATGTCAGAAAGAGGGTGATAGACGACTTAGGATGTACACAGGAAGAGAGTTGGAGAGAGTGGATGTGAGTTAGTGTGTTAGGAGGTGTCTATTGACCTTACATTTAAACTACTGGAGGTTGTAGCCGTCGGGGAAGCAAGCATGCGGTAGGGAATTCCACAGACGGGAAGTGCGAGGAAAGAAGCTGTTGGAGTAGAAATTGCGGTTACATTTCATCGGTTTCACTGTAAAGGGGTGGGACCTAGTTGCCAATCTAGTATCTCGTGCAAATTGACGTCTGGGGGACACCAGTGTTTTAAGTTCGTCAGAGCAGAAGCCCTGAAATTATTTATAGAAGAGGCATAGGGAAGCTACCTCACGCCAGTGAGAGAGATACTGCAGGCGATCAGCCAAGTTGGAATCAATCACATTACAGATTCTTCGTTGTATTTTGTCAAGAACCCCGAGGAGAATAGCAGGGGCACCCGACCAGATGTGGCAGGAGTACTCAATACACAGGCGGATGGTGAATTTATATAATTGCAGGATAGATTCAGGCGGAAATAAATTCCGGGCCCTGCACAGAGAGCCGACTTTCATAGCTGCGGATTTAGCAATGGATTCGACGTAGTCATTCCACTTGAGGTCCGCTGAGAGTGTCAGGACAAGCAGGCGTAGTGATTTACTCTCTGGGAGGAAAGCCTGTTCCATGCTAATGGGAGGGAGGTGCGGTTGTCTGTGGTGGTTAATTGACAGCAGCTTCGTTTTGGAAGAATTGAATTTAACGAGCCATTTCTTACCCCAATCCACCACGGATTGGAGGTCTTTCTCAAGCTCGGCAGCGAGGGTCACCATGTCACCTACACCAGATTTTTGATCGAGGCGAGAGTAAACTGTGGTATCATCGGCGTACAATCCTACTTTTGATCTTATAGTATCGGGGAGATCATTGATATAGATTAGAAAGTGCGTAGGGCCTAGGATAGAGCCTTGGGGTACACTCGCATTTGTAGGGTAGTTCTGATGCTATAGCTTCTCAGTTTCTGTAGAAGGCCGGCATGCCATACTCTGTCGAATGCTTTAGAGATATCCAAGGCGACGGTTCAGGCTTCACCATTCTTGTCGAGAGCTTGGTATATACACTCGGTGATGGTCGTTAGCATGTCAGCAGTGGACCTGGTGAAGCCTAAGCCATACTGTTTGTCCGAGAGGAGCCCGTGGGCTGTGAGATGCTGAACGATCTCGACATTGATAATGGCTTCGAACACTTTGCCGAAGATCGGAAGAAGGCTGATGGGGCGGTAATTTGCGGGGTCCGATAATTCACCAGTGTTCTTGAATATTTTAACCACAGAAGAAGACTTCCAACAGGCAGGAAAGCAGGAGGAACATAGGCAGAGGTTGTAGAACTTAGAAATGATAGAGGAGAGTTCAGGGGTACAATTCTTTAAAACTATTACTGGGATTCCATCCCCACCACTCGCTTTGTGAGTGTCCAGTTTTGAGATTATGCTAGAAATCAGCGAGGGCGTGATGTGGACGTCATTCAATTGGGCCTCAGTTCTAGATGGGAAATCGGGTGTATATTACGGTGTTCTGGTTATATATTTACAGATTATTGATAAAATCAAAAAAATGCTTAAATAGTATTTTTCCTGACTCGGTATCACGGTTTCAGTCACATTTCTGCCACCGTAAAGTAGTTCCCTGTGATTTCTTTCTATAAACTACTTACAGTTGCTATGATGATCTTTTCCATATCGAAACTACACACGATGACTTAAAGAACAGTAATAATTTAGCCTTAAGATTTCATCTGGTTACATTTGAAATATCTAGATGTCACGCAAAGATCCATGCTAACAGTTTCTTCTCTCACACTTCTTGCAAATGGAACTGTCTTCCGGCTTCTTGTTTCCAAGAACATTTTGATTTTACCAATGTAATAAATGTTAATATGTATTTTCTCTTCTGAAATGTTGTTTTTATTCTTCTGTATTCAAGTTTTTTTTTTATCTACATCTTATTTTTAATACTTAGCTACCCCTTGCACTATAGTGTCATTATTGCCTTGCATTCTTTTGCAAAACTTTCACACGAAGCAAGGTAAGAACTTCACTTATACACAGGAGATTACAGTGAGAGAAAAAAACAAGCGACAAGTTCTGTTGAAGATAGGATGTGAGAAGGGTTGGAAACAAGAAGATAGAAGATTGCAATTGATGTTGGATGTAAACATTAAGAGATTGTAGATATCAGGAAAGCAAGCAAACTGAAGGCAGTTCCATGAACGGGAAGTGCAAGATACAAAATTTTAAGAGTATAAGAGGCGGATATATTTATCATTTTTGACAATAAAAATGTGTGTTCTTGATGCCAATCTAGTAAGTCGTGTGCATCATGGAAAGAATATCGTCAGAAGAATAGTCATAAAAAACGCTTGTAGAGTAGACAGAGGAGGTCAAATGACGTCGTTGAGAAATTAACAGAAGACGAGATGTTACGTCAGGGTCTATTACATTAGAGATAATTCTTTGGAATTTGTTAAGAATCTCGATATCAATAGCAGCAGCCCCGACAAGGTATGGCAAGAATATTAAATGTATTGGCGATTGGTATATTTATAAATGTGTAAACTGGATTCTGACGGAAAAAATTTCCACTTACGACACAGTGAGACAAATCAGTATATATAGCTACAGATTCGATATAGTAATTTAATTTAAGGTCAGTTTAGACAGTGAGTCTACCGAGACGCAGTGTGTTGTCCTCAAGGTGACTAGCGCTTTCATTCTGATAGTAGGAAAGTAGATTCGTTTTGGATGTATTGAAATTTACGAGTATTTCTTGCCCCACTCTCTGCGAGACTGGATGTGCTTGGGTAAAATGATTAAATACAACTCTTTAAAAAATGGCATATAACATCATAACTTCATATACATTTGATAGATTTTCTAAATAGAATTCACATGCTGCGTTTGAATACGTGTGAATTGAAATATAAAGTTTATCTATTTAACTAATCCGAAAATGATATTTGTCGACAAACAGAAAAAAATAAATACAATTTTACACAGTTTTGTTTACAAGTTAGTAATTGCTTTGCAAATATTCAATCTAGAATTACATATGAACAGATAATATCTTAAAACCTAAAATCTGATACTTCGGCAGTATGAAAAATATAGAAAAATTAAATAGAGTAGGTATTTGAAAATTTATTCAGATTTTGGAAGCTATTCAATACATTACATAACTTTTAAAACGTATCTGTTTGAAAACGCAGGTTTTAGTCGATCTATATATAAAAATATTTTTGTAAGTTTGCATTCTTTTCTTTTCTATTTGCTGAGAATAGGATGATTTAATTTGCAACTTTTACCTCACGAGCAAAGAGCGAATTTATTAAATAAAAACAGAATTGGAACCGAACCAAAAAGGGAAAATGTCTCTGGAAATTGAAAATAATCTAACCATTTTATTGCTGTTGGCTTCTACAACGATTGCGCATGCGCTGTGTATCACTTAGTGGTGCGTATTCGTTGAATGTTAACACTAGAACATATTAAGGTAATTCAACAGCACTACCTTAAAAAGATAAAATGGATATTTGTCTTTTTTCAATTAATTAATTTGAATGCAGAAATATAAAATCAAGCTGCGATCTTCGAAAAAAAATCTCTATTTTTCAACGAAGGAAAAAACAAAAAACAGAAACCTGATAAAAGTATTTTTTATTTTTTTCACGCAGGAATCGATTAGAAATTAAAACAGATATTCGCTTGGAAATTTAATTATAATAAATTGAGGAAACAATTATTTTATGCGTAAAGAGGAAATCCGTGAAACAATGGTTTCACTCTTTATCCCATTCTCTCTCTTTTGTATATATATATATATATATATATATATATATAGATAGATAGATAGATAGATAGATAAATAGATAGATAAAATTCTGTTTCGTAGAGTTCTTTTTCAAATATATCCATGTATACGCATATATATATATATATATATATATATATATATATCTATATACTCACACGCAGTGTGTGTCTGCGTGTGTTTAGCTCATTTTCATTCATCTAATTTTTATTCTTTTTTCGCTTAATTCCTGAATCGTTTCATAACAAGCCATGCAAATGAAAAACGCGAGGCGAAAAGACAAAACAAATAATCGCATTTCATAATGAGGTGCTATCTGATTTCAGCATTAATAAATTAGGGAATAATATTAAAACTTACTGAAAAATAAATTAATATTGTCAGTGCTGTTCGTTATATTAAATGTTTAAATTATACCCATACCTTAATCACAGAGTTCTCGATTTCTTGAATATTCTCAGCTCGATAAAAATACAGATCTGGTCAGATTTTGCAGAATCAATAAGGGCTGACGAATTTTCAGCACCAAAATATATACAAAATCCGTGTACAGAAATACGAATACAAAACGTTTACGTTTATTAAGTTAATATTTATCGATGTTCCTTTTTCTCTGTTAGCCTTCAATAAAATTCTTCGATGTGGACTTCAGTTATTTTCATGCCCAAGTATTCATTCTTCCAAATTATTTTCCGAATTATGGTAAAATAATACATGGTTCAGCTCGTGAATAACGGTGATATTGACAGTAGTACATTCATAACAAACACGTTCTAACGAGTATATATTTCAGGCAAATGCTACAGTATCAGAATGTGAATGCTGGCCACTAGGTCTAAAGTGTTTGGATTTCAGGCATTCGATGTATATCATATGTCGACATCAAGGTCACTTAATATATTAAGTAGACACGTAGCTACAGTAAATATATACCAATTGTAGTTTTCCTACCCTAATTAAAAGACAGGCAATCAAATGGATATCTTGGAAATGAGAAAGCCCTCTCTACTGGAATCATCTCCAAATCACAATTTTTTATTAAGTAATGTTGACGAACCAATAATATATGTTATCTATATTAAATTTATTTAAGAATACCCCGAAACTGTTGTATATGCAAAAGATTTCATTTGTTATATACATTGACTACCTTGTAATAGAGTAATGGTGTATCTGTCGGAATAAGGATTCGTGATTCCCATCAACAAAATATTTTTTAATCACAAACAAGACAATACAAGTGCTATAATTCAATGTGTTATTGAATATGAAATATGAGAGAAAGAAACTATTATTTCTGCTCTATTTAAATCCAAATCATACACTGGATAATACTTTTTAACCGAATATTAAAGTTTTTAGACTAACAAAGATATTCTATATACAAGTCCTAATACTTGACTCGTAGTTGATCGTAGGTGATCGACTTCTAACTTTCACAAGATTTAGTAAATTTATGAATGCTTCAGCCAGTCAAAACTGACTTATCATTAACAATTTTCGCAGAATAATTCGTTTAGGCATTGATTTCTATTCCCTTTCTTGTTTCGAATATATTTGAGGACTCCAAGAAAATACAAAATTCATAGAAAACTCATACGTATTGTTTGATTGCTGAAGGGCTAATTATTTCTTTACGGTGCCATATGACTTGTTCGAGTTAATAAAAATTTCCAAATCAAATGAAAGTATGGTGCAACAGATTTTTATCTATTTGATTATATCCATGTTTGTTTCTGGGGCTAAAATCTGCTTTCTTTGGTCTAGTGAAATAACTTATATTCATTCATTTAATAATGAACAATCAGTGATGACACCATCGACTTATAACTTCTAAAATTAATCGATTCGTTCGCAACGTTTCACCAGCCCATCACGTGTTATTTCAAACCTGAAAATATTAATAGACTATAAGAACATCTGTATATAATTTTTTATGATATATGTCTTACTAATTAATCCATATTTGGAGAGAAAAGAGGTCGTTCCATAACTTTCCAAAAGTTATTTGCGCGTAAGTTAATATAACGAACTCAATAGGAAAATTAGAAATTTTGTGCCATCATACGTTACACCACCTGCCTAAACAAACATAAAATACCTGGTATTTAAAAACAGTATTATATCTATGTAGTTTCCTGGCACTACGTTGCTTAACTTCATAAAATAAGAGAACCAAATTGTGTATGTCATGCAACTTTAGAACATAAAATGTAAATAAATGCCAACTACATCAATTGAAAATTCCTATACACTAACTATTTATTTCAAATTATTTTTGTAAGTTCTTAAATGTGTTACATTTGGTCAAAGAATGAAATGTTTCCCAATACCGATTAAAGATTTGGATAATGTTTAATATAACGTGTGTTCTGTATATTTTAAATAATGGGAGCAAATAACAATTTTACTTTTGAAGGCTATCCGAACGCGTACAATAAATAAAAATTCACATACTTCACAATTTGATGAGTGCTAAAATTACTATACCGAAATCTAATGTAACTGCACTTAAAATAATAATAATGAATATATTTGTGCAAAAAATCACCATGAATATATCTATTAATATAATTTCTCCAAAAATGGCACAAAAAATAAAAAATTCGAAAATGATGGATTATTTAAAGACTCTGTTACCAAAATTGTTTTGAAGACAGCTTCGTGAGATTACATGGAATTTTATACTTATTAGGTTGCAGATGAAATTTTGTGTGCGTGTATATATATATATATATATATATATATATATATATATATATATATATATATATATATATTATTTTAAAAACAAGGAATTTATTGACAGTCCCTAATGCCCTTTGTCCAACATCTCATCAGATGGAAAACGTTGGTTATATAAACAAAACAAAAAGAACAGCAACAAAAACGAAAAGCAAAACAGGAGGGAAACATGTTAAAATAAATATACATATAAATATATATGCTTTTAAAGAGAGGAAGAGAAATCTCGTGTAAATAATTAGCGATGGAAAATTAAAATAAAACACACCTCTACAAATGTAGAGACTTCAAGTAATCTTTCTGCCAAAAAGAGAAGTTTTACGTAAAAATATACGGACTGATTCCAATATATTTAAATGAACATTGGAACTAGCTATAAGTAAAATTTTGAACCACTCATTTCTATACGACTAGGCACAGACTATATTCTCTACTAGATGTTGAGCAATAGCCGATTCCCTATTTGAAGATGGAAGATAACACATGTTATCTATTTTGTCAAGTCGTGTTTAAGAAGGTACATATATATTATTTCTTGTTTCCAAATGTAAAGTTGTACTCCCACATAACCAGCAGCGCACTGGCAATTAAATTCATATATCAAGTTACTAAACTTGATTAAGGCAATTCATCATTACGAAACGACAGAAACGCAAACCTATTTCGAAAAATACAACGCAGAGCAACGGACGGAAAACAACCAGAAACCAACTTGCTAGCATACGTAACCAAACTTTGGCTCTTATCCCCAATCCAAGGAAACTTCAAATACACCTGACACCTAGAAGACCCAAGACTTCGAGAGAATGGAATTTCTTAGTCTTCTTATTAATGATATCATTAATAAGGGCTTCCGGGTAGCCATTACTAAGGAAAATTTCCCAGATGTTCTCAAATTCAGCGACCAATCAAGTAGGAGAACAAATTCTGAGCGCCCTGTGCACCAAGGTTTTAATAAGATTATTATTTGATGTATGTGCAAGCTCACACCATCATATACAGGCCAGTAAAGCTTGATTTACTATAAATACTTGTAGGAATACACCCTATACTACGCACAACAACAACTTTCAAAATGGCAAATAATTGTCTTCCATAGTAAAGCCTTGTGTAAAGAGTTAAGCCAATTGAACTTGTTTACGGCTTCTATTTTATTTGAAAATGTAGCAAATTGTCCTCAACGTACCTAAAATATATAAAACGTTTAGACACTTTGCAAAATAACAATAATTCTGAGTCGTCCACAAAAATATCAGTTAATATATATATATATATATATATATATATATATATATATATACTGTTATTGAATAATGACAATGATTGACAGTCGTTTTAAAGATCAATATTTACTGAAAATCAAGTAGCCGGAAGAGAGTTCGAAGAACTGGAACCGATTTCTACGAGTAAAAATGCGATAAAACAGTGCTAACATCAAAATTACGATTAGATGTAGCTGTTTCAGGTGTAAATTTATGAGACGTTACTCACATTCTAGTATTGTGCTTTCATTCGTAAATTTATGTACTATAAGAAAACTAATCACAAGAAAGATGCCACGAAATTATTTATAAGAAAACGGCATCTACGTTACTAGAATATCTGCAACTCTAAGATATATCTTGCTGTTTTTAAATAGTTCATATTCGGAAGATTAATGACATGTTTCTGTTATTTTTATAAAAAATTGCACATTTCACCTAGTTTTAAAATTCTTGTTGACATAAAGACTTTGTCGATTATAATTTCAGGGAAACTGGGAGAGGCATGAAGATTTATGCTATATGTATACAAATAACACCATAGGATGTCAAAAGCATACGAAATCTTTATCATATTTGGGAGGGGATCTAAAACTGAAAACGAAATGTTGCTTGACTCTCTGTAACATATTTTATGAATAACCAATTAACTCTTTTGATATACAGAAATATGTTATATATTTTATAATTTCTAAATCTTGCTTAATTAACAGAATTAATGTCGAGATTTGCACACAGAGATTCAGGAAGAGGGACTAAATATTGCTCTTTCAATTACCCAAGAAAAATTTAATGTCTACCATGGTGAGAGTCGTCCTGCATATACAAAGCATCAGATACTTATGTAATTTATCAATGATCTGTCAATAATAAATGACTTATATTTATTGTTAAACACCAATCTATCTCTATCTTTCTCTATCTCTATCTCTATCTCTCTCTTTCTCTCTCTCTCTATATATATATGTGTGTGTGTGTGTGTGTATATATATATATGTACGTACACCTTATGTATAACACTATTCAAGGAATGTTTACAATGTATAAATATAGAATATATTCATGTCCTAAATTATATAAAATTTAATTTGCAAGTTACTCTTATAGGGATAAAAGCTATGTTATAACATGCAGGAATTGCCCTGTCAATAAGAAATCACGTTTTTTTTTGGTAATTTGCGTAACTTTGATTGATTTTAAACAGCATTGGACGATCCTATAATTTGTTACAATTTCGATGTCTGTGAATAGGATTTGGTTTAGTTTGAACCAATTATTTACTTATTACTTTCCATAATCGATACAGATTTTTCATTGCCCATCCTGGCCCAGTCCGTTGGCAGACTTTAATATTAGGTGGATTTTAATATCACGGTATACAATACCAGATGGTCAAGATTATTAAGTTGCGTATTTTTTTTTACTTTTATTTTTATTTACTTATATCATATTTCCAATTTACTCTCGGTAAAACTGGTCACTGTATTTATATTTTTATAATTATAGTAACCTAAAACATGTACACATACTGAAAAAAATGTGTTATCCCGAAATGCAAATTCAGTGACAAATACACAAAAACGACAAATCACGTTGTATCAAAGTACACGGTGTGAGAACCTACTAAATATAAACTCATCATGATTGAGTAGACAAACAATTTGACTGGAAAAAATTAAAATTTTAAGGGGAAAATGCAAGAAACTGGTATGAGAATCAGATAGAACCGATTACAAAGATAGGATATGCAACAATTTTATGGGACATACAGCGCTTATCAACCAGATATCGAGATAAAAGACAACAAGAAAAAATGCCTTCTTATTGAAATGACTGTTTTTGCAAATTTTATTGTATCTTTTAAGATCTTAAAAAATAAACTACCATAATAAATGTATTGATGTGGACATCAATAATTTTAGTCCAGTTATATTTCGGACCCTGGGCTTGATTGAGAAAGGTTCCTGAATAGTCATGCAAATTATTTCTGATAAACCACATCTTATAAAAATGCAGAAAAATTATCTTCATAGGTTCAGCTGATACATTATGATGAGCTTTGTCCATGTAAATGTGTGTGATTCTTTTTTAAAAGAAAAAATTATAAATGAAAAATACGATGAAATAATCTCTGAAATTATATCTCTGTTTGGGACCCGGAAATGAAATAATAATAATAATAATAATAATAATAATAATAATAATAATAATAATAATAATGGGTATGACTGAGAACGTAATAGAAAAAAACCTCAGTGAATTTTATTATTGTAAACGGAAGCATCATATTTTTTAATCGTACTGGTTAAGACAATTCAAGAATTAAAGGAAAGATTATTATTATGTCATTTTTCATCATATTTAGATTTCTGCATTGGTCTCACTACCAACCAAGTCTGCGGGGAGACCTAAGGCAGGTAGTGGCGTATTGTTATGACTCCATTTCATGTTTTTCTATCCTCCCTATCATCCCCAGCATTACATAGACAACGTTTTCCTTAGCGTGTGGGCTGTACTTAATAATACAATTTTTTGTATATCTCTTAAGCTGGGGTTTCCAGGGATTCTTTCAATGTGTTGCCCTGCTCCATTTTCTACCATTCCAAGTGCACCCACCATCACTGGCACAACTCTTGTTTTCAATTTCCACATTTTTTCTATTTCAATTTCCAGGTCTTTATATTTTGACAGTTTTTCAAATTCCTTGATTGCTATATTACAATCCGCTGGACAAGCCATATCAATTAATAAACAAGTTTTCTCCTTCTGGTTATTAACAATAATGTCTGGCCTGTTTTCTTCAATTTTTCTGTCTGTGTAGATGGTGTAATCCCATAGAATGGTTACATCTTCTATTTCTGTAACCGGTCCTGGGTGATGTTCATACCAGTGTTTGTTTGCGGATTTTCCATAATATTTGCACATTGCCCAATGTAAATATTGCCCAACTCTATAGTGGCGATTTTTATAGTCTATTGTTTCTTGGTGTTTATCACAAAACCTGCATTTTGGATCCATATTATTATGCATAATATTTGCCTGAAAGTTTCTAATGAAAAGACTTTTATTATTATTATTATTATTATTATTATTATTATTATTATTATTATTTATCGCCTGTCGATTTATGCTATGATCACACTCTCTACCATCTCTGCAGGAAGACGTAAAGAGTGATTTGTTCCTATGATTACATTTCATGATATTTTTTCTATGTTCCATAATATCACCTGCGTTACATGGACAAAAGTCTTCTTAGGTTGTGTGTTGTAACTGATCAAAATATTTTTTTCTTTTAAGCTGGGATTTCCAGGGATTTTTTTATTGTGGTGTTGAGTTTCTTTTTTTATCATTCCAAGCGCACCTCCTATGACAAGTATCATTTCTCTTGTTTTCGTACTCTACATTTTTTCCTATTTCGATATTCTTTTCCAAATAATTGGTAGCTATTTTGCAATCTGCTGGGCAAACGGTATCTATTAGTAGACAAGTCTTTTCTTTTTGTTTTTTTGACAATTACGTCCAACCTATTTGCTTCAATCTTTCGTCCCTTAGAATTTGGATATCTTCAATTGTTGATATTACATTTTCCATTTCACGTCCTGTCTCCTAATGACAAAAACACATCACTAGGTTTCCTTTAATCATACTAATAAATTATTAATAACAAATAATAATAATTGAGAATAGGAATTAAATTATTTTTCCCAAAGAAATAAAGTCGAAAATACATAACACCACGAGAAGACGTCCTTGATTAAAATCTTTCTAACATTATGAATACAAATATTTCATGAAAATCATTTCTTATTCATTTTTTATTTTTCAGGTAATTCAATATTATCTTTATTTTTTTATATTTGGAAAAATTTTGATTAATCACTTTTTAGAATTAAATTTCTGCTCTGCATTTTTTAATATGCGTTTTGCACGTGAACAATTTTAAGAATACACAGCAATGAGAATAAAAAACAGTTAATCTTTTTTTTATCCATTCAACAGATGAGTTTATAATTATATTTTGAAGAAATTCGCTGTTGGGATTATATATTTATTCTTTATATATATTTTTTCAGGTCTTGTTATCTATTATTCGTAGCTTAGTTTGGCACACGTACAGAGAGATGAGCGTTGTGATGTAGTGGATATTGTCTCTGAAAGAGAAATCGAGAGCCGAGTTCTAATTCCAGTTGAATGGCAAAAACCCTTGTCAGAAGTATAAACACTTCGCTTCTCACTCCAGGTAAGAGGTAAGTAGCAGTAAAATTGGGTTCTTTAATATTGTATAGTAAGCAGTCTGCCTTAGAAAGTTATTGTAGACTAGTGTGAGAAAATTTTCTGCCTAGTAACTCATATCTCTTACGAGACATGATCGCCTAAGCGTGTATCATGTACAGCAAATAACTGACTGAAATAAGTAAAAAGTCTCTACGAAGAATTGAAGATGCAGCTCAGTAAAAATGAACATTTTTACGAATATATCTGATACCTGTTATAGTAATATAATTATTTTTACGAATTTATGTAATATTTCTCGAAAGTTTTCAACCCTCATTAGATATTATCAAGGAAATAAGTTAAAATCAACAGAGTAGAAGTTGTGTAGAGCATAAGACAGCAATATGAATGCTATGATTGTGAAGTAGAATTTACATTTTCGTGTTAAAATTGGTATTTCAGTTAAATGAGGTTTTTTCACTTTTTAGTCATTCATGAAGGTCAACCAGAGAGTTTGTTTTATTTTTCTTAATTTATTTTTAGTTGGTGTATCAGATTTATATTTTATTTATATGATTAACCATCAAGCACGTTAGAAATGATGTTTAGATATCTTTGTTTTCTTGCTTCAACGTTAGAACGTCTATTAGTAATAGGAAATTTCGTTTTTTTCTTTTTTGCTGTAAAAACATATTGTCTTTGAAATACTTATAAAAATAATTATTTGTTAGATTTTAATGAAATTTCAAGATTATTCACAAATGAATTGAATAATTATTGAATTATGTTTTTAGATCATCTTTGTAAAATTATATTTTCTTAATTAATTTTTTTATTACGAGAAATTATAATACCAACCTCTTAATATTTATATTAGTTAAAAACAAGATTCTTTGGAAAATTAAATTATCACTTTGTTTTTATCAGTCTGAAACATTATTTTAAAATAATATATTATAAATCTTATATTAATAGTACTACAAATCTAATGTATTAATAAATTAGAAGATATTTTGATTGATTTTATAAATAAGATATATTAAGTGCATTATTGTCTTAAGTAAAACATATTTTCATGAATATGTAATTCATACAAAAATTGCTTTAACTTTTTTAATTAGAAAAATAATAAGTTTAATTAAATATTCAATATACCATGTATACGATTGCTTCAAATCTTTCAGATTCAGCCAGAATTACCACATATTATTCTGTTGTTTCGCTTGCTAAACTCAAGATTGTATGGATTCAACACGTTATCCATGATTTAAATCAGGTTTCTAATTTCACCAGTCTGTCAATACGGTGACATATTAACGGTTCGATATCTGTTTTGCTGCATGCAGGCTACTATATGAATGCTGGTAATGGTAAAAATGTATCCTTTATCTAAGTATATTGTTAAATATTTATTTAGCAATAAAATGTATGGGGTATTATTAACATTACGAGCGACGATATACGCAGTAATATCTTGCTGCAAATTGGTCACCACGAAGTCGTCGCTACAGTGAAGTAATAGAACGTGAGGCTTTATAGCCACGGAACAGGATCGGATGGCTTTGGGATATAGGTTGATGAGAAGACGGAAGAAAATATGAAATGACTATATCATAGAATGGGTGGAGAAACCAATAGTGGAGACCCATACTGTGACACACAACCACGATATATAGAAGTGACTATTGGGCAGTTTAGCACGGCGGCTCTCCGACAACTACTTCCAGCATTAAGTGCCAAAGTCAGGACAACAATCTACAAAATTTTGAATCATCAATTAAGCCTTATAGCTCTTACTCAATGAAATTAATAAAAAGAAGACTTAACTCTTTGGGATTTTAAAGAGAAGCTGTTTGTTTCATATTCTTTATTGAGCTTCTGAGGAAGAAGCTTGTATTACGCTAAAACTATTTTTGTTTCATCGGCAAATTTGAGTTTATCAGAAAGATATTCGTCCAGCAATTCTCAGCATTTTGATCATGTTAATGTTGCTTCCAAATAATTGTTGTTTATTCATATTTTCTTTGTTAAAATGCAACCCTTCAGTACATGTTCTTGAGGGATGCACTTAATGCTTTCTACTGACGCCATAGAGAAAACGTTACCCACATTTATAACTTGTCTATCAGCAATATCATCTAAGAAAACGCTAGCATTGTACTTATGTGTTCGGTACAGAGTAGTACATAGTACTAATCTATGCTATACAAAACACAGCATACATTAAGCTAAACTTAAAAAAAACATTACTTTTCGGAGTTTGCTACAAGTATAACCGAAAACGCTCAGCAAAACAAAACCTTTGGATAATATTCATATTAATTATGTCCTCAAAAAAAAAAAACTCTTGAGATCTTATGAAAAATTACAAATAAAAGGAATACGCAATCATCAAACTTTGAATGTAAATTTTACTGAGAACCGAATACATATATATATATATATATATATATATATATATATATATATATATATATATATATATATATAAGCAATTTTTATTTAAGCTGAAGTAGAATAGATCATTCAGTAACTAGTGAATAGTGCAAAATAAATTACTGCAGTGATATGCTATGTTTCGTATACATTCGACTCTTTTTTTCATTTTCAGTGTAGACACATATAATGCTTTAAAATATAGAGTTATTTTATTCTGGTGATTGTGAATTATATTTTATATTCATAAACATCTTATCCTAAGCTAATTTGAAATTTTAGGCTATTCGCTCTTATTCATAGATTGTTTGTCTCTCCATTTTTGCCTCCCTTTCTTGAAAATAACCGACAAATATTCGAGGGGCTTCGGAAAATTATATTATGTCAGCAATTTCTTCCATAACTTTACAGTTGATATTCAACGAATTATTCAAAACCCTTAGCAACTCAACATATTTTCACATTCCATTTTATTAAATTATAGAGGTTTCAACCGAAGAGATTTGTAGTCATATATACATATAGTTTACGCGTATTAAGACGCATGGATATTGTCATGTGTAATAAAATGAAAAAAAATTAAAAATGATAATATAGTTATTCCTTTGTATTTTTTATAATTGTTCTGCGTATTTTAGCTGTTCAAAGTGTAAAATAAAACAAAACATTGAAAATAAAACAAAGAGTATCACTTAGTTACTACATTACCATTGCCTTTCGCTGTTGGTAATATAATAAAGAAAATTGCTTAGTGATATAAACATTAAAAACATGCGTAAATTATACAATTTTTATGCAAGGGAAATAATTTAACATTGGATAAAAATGTGACACTGATATCCAAAAGCGCACTAAAATAAGGAAAATTCCCTACCAAACTTAAATAAGCAATTAAGAAACAGTATGTTATCATAAGATACAAAAGAAATCAAGTCAAAATATTATGTAATATCAATGCACCTATTTAGCACTAAATGTTGACAAATCTTCTGACAGAGGAAGATGAGATTTCAGTCAACTGAAATGTAGTTATCCTGATGAATACGGAGTGCAACGTGTAAGCAAAACTGGAAACTTCTTCATAAAAATGATTGCATTTACTTTTCTTTTTTTTTTTTTAATCATATCACCCCGAGCAAGGCGTTAACGCCACTGTAGCGCAGGGGGCTACATAGGAATGAAAACACTGGAAAAGAGAAAGCCGGAGACCACATCCTAAACAAGGAACAAGGGATGAGCCTCTTCACCTGTTCAATAGACGTGGGTGGAATGTGAACTGGGCGATAGTTTAGTCTATCTACTCCAATTAACACAGACGAATAACGAAATTCTATTCGGGGAAATTGGCACACGCAAGTCATATTTAAGTAAAGTGGAATGTAGAATGTAGCGAGTAACCTACCTAATAGTAACATTAGTTCGTGATTCAAGTTTTTGGGTCGCTTAAGATTTGAAAAGCGGTGACCACGTACCGGCATTATCGGACGCGAGACGGACGAGCAGACTACCATACGCCGGCGTGATCGGTCGAAATATTACAGAAAGAGATGTGGAAAAGACAGAACCTTCAAAAAAAGGGACATTGTTTTCATTGGATTAACGGATGAAGTAGCAGTATCAGTAACATGCAACATTTTCCACAGCGAAGTGTTTACCTTGAAAAGAGATATCGACCTCCAGATGAAATAAATACAGTGGATGATTAAATCATAAAATACATACGTATAACAGTTAATTGGTTGCACATCACAAACCAGACGCCTCTGTTATCAGCGATGGTGCAACGTCAAAGTTGTGAAAATATTTACATCTTGCTCTTAGGTTTTGTTTCTTTTTGTCGGAAATGTTTTATTTTATATTAATTTCTTTGCTTAGAAAACTTGTTCTTTATTTGTCTTCATTCATATTAGTGAATTCACAAAGAAAAAAAAACTTACTTTATTTTCTCAAGTTGGCTGCAATTAGTTCGGTTTGTTTCAACCGCGAAATTGTTTGCCGTTTATATGCTGCACTTAACGACCTAGCTAAAACAATTACTTTACACAACAGCCTGTACTTCTCAAAAAATGTCTCATTATTATTTGTTCTGTTCATCAATACGAAATTTTCTATTTTTGAAAAATTTAAATTACTATAATAGTGAAATGTATAGTGATTATGTAAAGGAAATAATAGATTGTATTTTTACATTCTCATTAAAAGATCATTAAAATTTACTGAATAATTGAAAAATATTTATTTGGATTATAATTTTTTCAACAAAACACAGATATTGGTTTGAACAGACTTCACTTCTGGCAAATAAACATTTAATACGTAACATCAGATCAAATATATAAATGTAGCAAGTGCAACAAAAAGACCAAATCGAATAACGACTAAAACATGAACATAACAAATGATATAAATACTGTGTTGGGAATATTTAATTATTTTCAATTAAACAATTTGGGTGTGCAGTCTGCTAACTGGTTAAAACTGGCCCATTTCGGTTGTCAAGTTAGACCATCTTTCCAAACATTAAGATGTGCACTGATCAATCAGTGACCAAATAGTTTGAACACTAGAATAATTCAAAAAATGATATTTTTAAACGGATATCACGAACCTCATAGGAAATAGAGCTGGGTGAATAAAAACGAGGGAAAACAACTGCCATCAAAAATTAGTGATTTTTCACTCAGAGGTCATTTTCATATTGGACACACATCTAAACAAAATATTTATATATATAATTCTATAAAATCAGTAGTCATAATGACCTCGATCAGCCGATTTCAAATCCCAGCCTCATCAATAGATTCATTTTCATGTTATATGTGCATCCAAACTTTAACGGTTTATATATATATATATATATATATATATATATATATATATATATGTGTGTGTGTGTGTGTGTGTGTGTGTGTGTGTGTGTGTGTGTGTGTTTAATCTAGGCGATTTAATGTCGATTGTTTTGTCGAGTCCATCGCTTTGTTTACTACACATGATATTTTGTGATATTTTGTGATAATATGTGTTCCGCAAAATCCTTCTTTTTTTTTTTTTAAATCAAATCACCCCAAGCAATGCGATAACACCACTGATCCGCAGGGAGCTTCGTAGGAGTAAATGATTGGAAAAGAGAAAGCCGGAAACCACATCCTAACAAGGAAACAAGGGATGAGCCTCTTCACCTGTTCAATAGACGAGGGTGGAGTGTGAACCGAGCGATAGTTTAGTCTATCTACTCCAATAAAAAAAAAAAGAAAAGAAAAGTGAAAAGATTGGAAAAGAGAAAACCGGAAACCGCATCCTAAACAGGAAAAATGGGATGAGCCTCTTCACCTGTTCAATAGACGTGGGTGGTGTGAAGCGGGCGATAGTTTAGTCTATCTACTCCAATTAACTTCCTTTAAATAACTAAGAAAAGAGTTCTGGATTATGATTTTCATGTCATGAAGCTATTTTGGTATACGAGGTATCCTTTATATTGTGATCTACAACAAGAAAAGTTACATTTTTTTCCTTTTTATTATCAATAGACAAGGTAAATACTTGTGTTGGTTTCAAAAGAAAGTCTGGTTAAAGAGTTTGAAGCTAGCATATCCAAGTGTCGGATGCTACAGTCTCATTTTAATCTGTTTTGTTATTAATACATATCAAATTTTTAATTACTTTTTAAAATAAAGATTTATATATAAACGTTAATTATTTTTTGCAAGTAAATATATGTATATGTTGAATGTTTTATTTAACAATTATAAATAAATGAAACATGTAGATCCCATACCACAGAATTTGACTTGGCTATGTAGATTGCATACCAAAGTAACATCCTATGATGTAATATCAGACTTCCTATATAGCAGTGAATGCTGGACAGTCTTCTTGCAGATGACTTGAAGCAACAGAAATGTAGGTCTACAGAAAGATACTGAGAATTTAATGGACTGAACATGTGTGCAGCAACAAAGTTCTAGAGACAATGGAAACAAAAACAACAATTATCAGGAAGACGTTAGAAATTGTTAGAGCATATCAGGAAAGCGGACTTGGAAAAATTGATACTCACAGAATAGACTGAGGGACAGGAAAACAACGAGTGAACTACCTGTTGAGCTTGAGTCAATGGGTGGCAGTGCAGGGTTTAGGAGAGATGGCCAAAAAGACAAATTTTATTACGAGACTACAAAGAACACAAAATTGTGAAGAGCTATAATCGCCTACATCCTGCAGGGACATGGCATATAGAAGAAAGTAATTTAGTGAAAAAATAAGTCTGAACACCGCAATAAATACAAAAGGCAAGATGGAACAGTTATGATAATTAAGGTAATCCCAAATGTTCATCAAGAAGGCAATTTTTAATAGTCAACAGGATATTAGCATAATGATTTTACTAAGTGAATTGTGTAGGATTATTTTTTATAATAATTGTATTTATAATTTGCACGAGATACTAGATTACCAACAAGATCCCACCCATTTTACAGTGAAACCGATAAAATGCAACTGCACCTTCTACTCCAACAGTTTCTTTCCTCGCACTTCCAGACTGTGGAATTCCCTTCCACACGATTGCTTCCCCGACGGCTACAATTTCCAGGAGTTTAAATGTAAGGTCAATAGACACCTCCTAACACACTAACCTGCACCCATTCTATCAAACACTCTTCCCATCTGCCCAACCCTCATTCTCGCTATCTTTACTCATCTGTCACCTTCTTCCTGACATTCCCTATATCTAACCACTCCTTCTATTTACTTTCCCTATGTAGCCCCATGCGCAAAAGTGGCAGTGGAATGCTTTGCTTGGGGTGAAATGATTAAAAAAAAAATTGTGGTGTGTATGACAAGAGAATCTGTCAAGAAAACCCAAAAGTCAAAATGGCTACAATTGAAAGAAAAAAGAAGGGAGAAAAAAAGAGGGGAAGTTTAAGGAGTGAGTACAAATTTAAAAAAAAATAAAAATAAGAAAAAAAAAACCCACAACACATGGATGGGTGCACACACACAATGAACAAAAAAAATGAATGAAAAATGCATACAAAAAAGATAGCAAGATGTAAAACAGCCAATTGCTGATACACTTGCGAGTCAATGGAATAAGTTCTGGAATGTTCGTCAAGGAAACAATGGAGTCAAAATGCTGAAAGTAACATCAATCAACTAAGAAAAAATTGTAATATAACAATCTGGTCCCACCCGAGGAAGTGATGCAAGCGGGGGTGTTTTCCGGTCGTTGAAAGGAACGGATGTTTGTTTGACCTTATTTCCGGCAGTAGCGGAAATGGCTACAAGAGGCAGACAGAACAGGTGTCTCTGAGAATTACGTAGGCGTGCGTGGGCGAGGCAAAATCCGGAAGTCCCGGTTTGGAGATTATAAAAAGACCTCGGCGCACGGATTTCAGACAGAGAGACGCAGACAGAGGCAGACGAGAGAGCCAGACCAGACCAGAGGAGCAACAGATACGACGACCCCCCCGTCAACCCAGTAGAGGCGCGCTCTCTCAATTCTCTGTTCACTATTCTACACGGTTCATCGTCATTAATAAAAATATAACTCATATTTATATATATATGCGTGTTTGTTGTATATTGCTATACAACAGACCGTTCATTTGGTGCCTAAGTGACTTGCTGTTTTGAGACAACAAAACAGATAGATACGAGCTGGTTACCACGGCAACGATTGAAAATTCAACGGACTTAAAACTACCAGATAGAAAGAAAAAAAACGACGAAAATATATAGCTGCCGCACGATTATAAAACATCAGCCAAGGTAGGTGACTCATTGATTTAATAGTGTGTGTGTTCTCTGCTCGTGTTTATAATAAGTCCAGTTAGAAAAAAAAAATGCATACTTTTGCCGATCTGACCCTAGAATTGAGAAGTGTGGATTGTTCGGTGTCAAACACACTCAGGGTAGAACGGAGGTGGTGTAAGGACTGCATGTAGAGAGTAGCGCATAGGTTGGGGTTGGAGGGAGGATTGGAGTTGAGATATTTACCTATCTGTAAGTACAAAACATCTGAGTTAATGATTTATTTTTGTTGTTAATATTTTACCATATATGTGAAGTGAGTTTACTGGTATGTTGCTTAATTAATCTTACTTTTATTCAGTAAGTGAAATGTAAAATCATGTAAAGGAAGTTTCTTCTACTCTTTAAAGTGGATAATTGGATTAACTTGTTGATAACAATGTTTTCGTTGGGTTGTACAGTGTTAGGTTTTCTTTTTTTTGGGGGGGGGATTTCTTTTCAATGACTGTACACTACAAAATGATTTACATTTCTATGGTTGTGAATTATGCTTTTGTGCAGGTTCCCATCAATTCAACATCCTCTGTGAATTTTCATTTATGTGACTTGGGAAATATCTTTTGAAGATATATTAATTTCGGAAAACTTTATGTTGACACGGATAGACCTGCAGATTCCATAGTTGATCGGAGCAAAAAGACAGATACAAACGTGGAAAATTATTAATAGTATCTAAAGCATAAAGTAAATTATTCGTCTCTGGTTCAGTGGGTTGGACCCCAATTACGCGGAAATTTCCCAATTTTTCAGTGGACACCATGCCGGTAGAATTGCGCGATATGGAGGAGATTCCTATCCGCAAACTAGTAAATACCTTGGAACAGATAAATATGGAGAGATTTAGTGAAGGAGGTGAGGAACTCCCGAGGAGGTTGACGATAGGAGTCATTGCTGGCGTGGTCGGCGTAATAATAATCCTGGGAATAATAGCTAGGAAGCGGATTTTTAAGTGTAAAAGAAGCAACAGTGCTTCGGGAAAGGAAATTGAGTTATCCGTTGTGAATAGTACTCCGGGGTCAACGGGTGTTCAACACTCAAATGTCTCTGCGTTAAACAGAGAGATGTCAACAAATCAGATATGCTTGGATTCGAATCCAGAGGAAGTAGTTCAGGGAATGGAAAGTATTGTACAAACTAAGGTACTACGAGTTACGGGTCCATTTTTTTTAGACTAAATTAATATCCTCCACAAGTAAATTGCATGCGGATTAACGTTGGAATCAGGGTAATTTTCTTCATTTTCTATTGAACATTTCTCGGTCAGACTATGAATGATATGTACGACAGATAATGGCCATTTTTCTGTGTTCAAACATAGTATGTTTGAAATTAAATTAAATTAAATGAAGTTACATGTGTAACAATAAACTCGAGCAGAGGCACGCATGGTGTTAGTCAAAGGTCATTTACTCGATGTTAGTTTGGAAACTGGGGCGCGGTTACCGCCTATAATCATGTGGTTATGCATCGTGGAGTCTACGCTTATGGACAGAGTCGAGAAAGAAAATGAACATTTTTAAGAACTTTGCCCAATTCTGTGAAAATGGATATTAAAAAAAAAAAAAAAAAAAAGGAACAATGAAACATCGAGCTGGTAGAACAATTTTCAAGAGGGACACGAACATTGTTGGGTTGCCGATGTAGGCTCCCCTATATATATTTTTTTTTGTTTTTTTTGTTTCGGCATGCACATGTTTTTGTTGTTTTGGCGTGCACATGTTTTATACAATTGTCGGGCTTGTGTGGCATGGGGAGGAGTGTGAGGGTGTTGCGCTTAAAATGTTCTTAGGTGAACATTTTGGAAAATGGGTGGGCGAGGAATGTAATATAACAATCTGGTCCCACCCGAGGAAGTGATGCAAGCGGGGGTGTTTTCCGGTCGTTGAAAGGAACGGATGTTTGTTTGACCTTATTTCCGGCAGTAGCGGAAATGGCTACAAGAGGCAGACAGAACAGGTGTCTCTGAGAATTACGTAGGCGTGCGTGGGCGAGGCAAAATCCGGAAGTCCCGGTTTGGAGATTATAAAAAGACATCGGCGCACGGATTTCAGACAGAGAGACGCAGACAGAGGCAGACGAGAGAGCCAGACCAGACCAGAGGAGCAACAGATACGACGACCCCCGCCCCCCGTCAACCCAGTAGAAGCGCGCTCTCTCAATTCTCTGTTCACTATTCTACACGGTTCATCGTCATTAATAAAAATATAACTCATATTTATATATATATATGCGTGTTTGTTGTATATTGCTATATAACAAAATGTCTTATATATAACTTTAAGCATTCCTATAATTAACTTCAACTAATTAATCCCAACATTTCTGCTCATATAAAGAAAGTCTTTCACCTATA